>JAUTBS010330993.1:0-10678 GCA_032361285.1 Aequorea victoria | reverse complement strand
TTATTTTTGCTAATTTCATAATTTAAATAATTATGTGGGCCCCTCTTTAGTCTTTAATAAAAATTTGGGCCTTTTATGGAATTTTCCAAAACTAGTTCATGGAATGGGCTCCAATTTAATTATTTGGGCCATAACATTTAATTTGGATCCATTGATTTAATTCATGAGTCCATCTGCTTAAACTTTCATGTTGAACTCTAGCCCAAAATCCTATATTTGGATTGTGATTCAGGAACACTAACATTGTTCTTTAATCTTAACATTAAACTTTCTTAAGTTTTAATTCATAACCATAACTACTTAGCTTCCTTAGGGTTTAAAGAGCTTACATTCTAGGGTTAGAACCTCTTGTCAATAATTTAGGTAATTTTACACCTTTATTCTATGCTTAGTGCTTAATGACCGTGTTGTGAAAAGTGAGGCGTCATATGACATCATGTTCTTCGGGTATAACGACCTGAGGTTTTAAGAGGTGGGATACTATGATGTATATGCTGGGATTAAAGGGCTGGGCAAAATAGAAAGTGAGATTGTTAATGGAAGGTTGATGTTCAGGCTCTTCTTTTGGGGTTCTGGGAAGTGTTACGAATAGGGTTATGGTTGGTCTAAAGACGGGGGTAAGTAAAGGATTGGGATTCATGGTTGGTAGAACTTGACTTTCAAGTTGCGTATCCTCATTCCAGCCTCCATCTCAGACAAGGCTGGTGGTGGCAGTCGGGTCATACCATCTGATTTCCACGTTGTCTAGATGATTGAAGTACTCCTCGAAGTCTGAGTCATCTTCGATTAACAAGTAATTCTGCTCTAAATGCCCAAAGGCCAATCTCTACTGGTTCGGGGACCGACTTGCTACCCTTTCCCTTTCTTCTAATTCTCTGGTAATTTCTTTCGTCACACTGTCTGGGACCTTAGAGATATAACTTAAACTTACTTCCTCAGGTATTTCAACCGTAGGCTTGAAATGACTGATTGACACAATGAAACTGTTGGGGTTAAAGCTTTGGCCTTGATGGAGAAGGATGATATGAGGTGGGGGTTGAGCATGCTTTGGGAGTGAATTGTAAGTGATGTTTGGCTTTTGGTTAGTAGGGGATGCAATAGTGTTATTGTTAATCAAATCTTGTATTTGATAACGCATGTGAAAATAATTATTGATTGGATGCCCCAAGCCTTGGTGGTAGGCACAATACTACAAAGCATCATACAGTGCCGGTAAGGGATTGGGAGATAGCGACGACTCTAAAGGTTTCAGGTGACCTCTCTTTACCAGGAGATCCAGTGCTCGCAATAGAGTCATTCCTAAAAGTGTGAAATTTCTTCTCGATCTTATCTGTGTAAATGGCATTGTTTGAGCTTAATTTTGAGGTTGGTTCTATGGGTTCAAGACATTCACATCCCCATTTTTCCCACTAGAATTTCCATTGTTACTATTTCCGATTCTTCTGACCCTTGGGCCACTATCTTTCTCTTCATTTTCTAAGATTCTTGATCTTATGAAATCTTCTACTTGATTACCAGCATCGAATAACTGCTCAAAAGTAGTGATTGACATGGCTACCAAATGCCTTAAGTATTGTGGTTGCAGGTTCTTGACAACCATTTGGACTTGGTTTTTTTCTGACGGCCTGATTGTCATTGTGGCTGCCTTCGATCTCCATCTCTTTAAAAACCCAACAAATGTTTCCTTAGCATCTTGACAGATAGTCTCTAACTCTCGAGTGGTGACATCAAGTTATAAATTGTAAGAGTACTGTGCAACGAAAGTATTTGCAATTTCATCACATGTCCGAGATTTTGCTGTCCATGGTAAGGAACCATCTTAAAGCTACCCCAGTTAGGGTACGCTGAAACAACTGGGTCAGTAGTTCATTGTCGATTCCCATGGGCATGAGAGCTCCTGCGTCAATTCAGAGGTGAGTTTTAGGATCTCTAGTACCATCGAACCTATTCATATTCGACATTTTGAATTTCTCTGGTAGTCGAGCCTTAGGAAATAGGCAAAGCCTGTCTATGTCAAGAATTTAGTTCTCGACTCCTTTCATCTTCCTTAGCATAAACTTAGTTCTTTCTAACTTACTCTTTTAGGCATGCTTCTCGGTGTGAGCTGGCTCTACTACGGGGTTCAAGATAGGATTAAGTGCTGGCATCTGGACTAGAATTGGATCGTGGACCATATTGGGTTGGCTCAAGTTTTGATGAACTGGGTTTGGATTAGCAGTTGGGTCATTTGTTGGATAGGGTATTGTTGCTGCTAAGTGGGTCAGGTCTTGGAATTTAAGTGGCGCAGGGTTGGGCCTCGGTGGAAGTTCCTGGGTCAGAAACTGGTTAGCTATCAACTGGGCCATCACTGTCTACATATCTGCCATATTACTCTGTATGTCTCTGATAGCTTGCGATAGTTCTTCGTTTGGGAGCTCATTATGGTTTTCCATTTCTTCTGACTTTCCTGGTGAGTTTCGTTCTAACCTTAGAGAATTATAATTTTGGACCCAAGAGGATTTAGATCGATTAGCTTTTGAACGCCAAGTCTGAAAGTTAAAAAAAACAAATTGACTTTTCTAGAGCTCCATATTACTTGCAATTCTCAAAACATTGATGAAATCTACACAATCAAATGAAAATCAATCATAACAGATGTACCTTGAGCGTAATAGATAAACTCTAAGATGAACTAACGAACTTCAAAGATATTGGACCTAATTTAAATGTATCAGACATGCTCGAAGCAGTGTTGGATAAACTTTAAACTTATTAGATAATTTATAAGTATATCAAGGAGGATCTAAGTATGTCTGAAAGATTTCAAGATTTCACACAAATACATGCCCCTAAAATACGATTCCCTGTCATATAGGATGAGCTCTATGAATTATCTATATATACTAAAAGCCGGGTGGTCAAAGATTATCCTTCTCAGGCAAAAAAGTGAGAGTGCACCATCCATCAATCCATTAGCGTGGGTGCAAGCCATATGTACTGGTGACAGATTTGATCAATGCATCCCTGACTCCTTTTGATATATCCAAAGGGTACGAGGCCGGATAAGGGGGTCTAGATCCAAGAGGTTGCTCCGAGCAGGTTTCAGGGATCATAGATAAAAAGGCTCTTAAGATGCAAATGATATGAAGGCCCAACAAGCTTAAAGATAAAAAAAATCATTGCTATGGAGTTTAACCCACTTAAAGTCCCCAACAGAGTCCCCACTGTGAGCGGGCTGAAAAAGAGAGGAGAGAGATCCGACGGCCCATCTTCTTATTCTTATCAAAATCGGGACATGAGGATACAGTTTCTGTGGGCTAGCTCTCGCCAAATCCCTTGTGCCCGATGTATACTCACTTGAACCATTGGTTAATGATCTACTAGCTTTTATCCAACGCCGCGAGTCAATAGATTCATAGAATCAGAATGACAATTTTTGATTTCTCACATAGTTAGAGATCAAAAATCATATGTTCGTTTGAAATAGGAGTCGCCATTTGGTTTTAAGGTCTAAGAACGGTTTTCTCGAATAACTCCATTTAGATAAGGCCTAACCCTTTTATTACCAAAGAACACGGCTTGGAGGCTAAAGTACGAAGTGGGAAGGAATTATGCACCCATCTCGCCCGACGATTACGCCGACCTCTATTCATTAATCATGTGTTTATAATTAAGTTTATTTAGGTTTGAATGCATGAACGTTAATTTATTCAGTTTTAACAATGACAGAGATTAGGTGATTTTGGATTGGAATAGTCTATCCTTGAATATGTATAGCTTATCCGCATAAAGAGAAATACTAAGAATTTAATGTTATTTAAAAAAATATATATTCCCTAAGGCTTGAGTGGGACCGAGTGGTCTCCTCTAAGATTTTTTGAAAGGAAAGAAAAAGAAAAAAAATAAAATAAAAATTGATTTGAAAAGTTGTTTAGAAAAAAAAATCCTTCATCTTTTAAGAAAAATCCTTAAAAATAAGGGAAAGATTGAACCATCAGCTTATTTTTAGAAAGAATCCCCAAAGAATAAGGTTTTTATTATTTTTTTGAAGAAAATTTGATTTAGAAAAAAACCTAAAATTTTAGAAAGGTTTGAAAACCCATTCCTTCCTTCTGTTTTTCTTTTTTGACAAAAAAAGGGTTTATTCATTTTATTTAGAGAAAATCGTTTATTCGCTTCATTATGCCAAAAAGAAAAGTTTTAGAAATCCATGAAAAAAGCAAAGATCCTTATTTTTTGGTGATAAAAGAATTATGCCTTTGAGGAATCTCGATTCTAAACGCATAGAGAAAATTGTCGTGATCTCGCCACTTACACGGATTAAACATTCAAACAGAACCATCGGTGGATCAAATTACAAGAATCATAAAAAAAATAATAAAACACAATATGGACGTTTTAAATTTTCAAACATATTTTTTGAATCACCGCTAGGAACTATCCTATTAAATTACATAATTTTCAAACACGGGACCAACTTAAATACAAAACGAGGGCCAGCAATCCGTCAAATATTATTTAAGTTTTAAAACGTTCATATTACCCATGACATAGGAATGAATAATGATAGAACAAGGAAACAGATAAAATACATAAAAAAAATAAAAAAATAAAACTAACAAAAAAGAAAACGAGAATATGAATGACAAGAACGACTAGAATTACAGACGATCTATTCAATTTCGAATCGATCGTTCGTATTCATATTATTAGAAATAAAAAATGGGTTCGTCTAAACAAACATTTTTCTACGTATTTTATATAAAAAATACCTTTTAGATTAAAACTTACGTATTTCTTTTTGAAGAACGTTATTCTTTGGTAATTTTTAAATAATATGAGTGAAGAACGTTGAAATAACGGCGAAAAACACGAAGAAAGACGAATACCTTCGAACGTGAAAGGAGAGAAGACCGCCTATAAGATGCTAGAATCGCCCTCGGTATGCTTATCTGTTGAATCTAATGTTAAGAATCTAATCGTTCCAGGCCTTTGAACCCAAGTCTAGATTTGAAAGAACGTTGGTGTTCTTGAGTTTGGAGAGAAAAACTTAAAAAACTTCTAAGAATTTTAGAATTTTAGGGTAAAAGACGGCTAGGGTTTGAGAATGAGGTTAGGAATTAGGGTTTTGGTGATACAAAAGTTGAATGTGGTGGCTCAAAGATGGCTATAAAAGTTCTCCCTTGCATTTAAGTTTAGGTTTGTATATGTAGAGGTTGCAAGGGAGGAAATCCCAAGCAAAAAAGATTGTTTCTAAAGTTTAAAAAAAGTTGCCAAGAGAATGCACGGGCGGCTAGGGTTTGCAAAACGGCGCAGCGTAGCGAACCACGGGGGAAGGCCGAACTGGCATTTCTGGGGAGCCGAACTAGCCAATCGAGAGGAGGTTTGTGCTGGTCCGGCACTCGGGGTGTCGTGAGCTCGTTTTCAGATTTTAGATATTTTTTGTCAAAAATGAAGTTTTAGGTCAAAATGACTTTTTTAGATTTAAAATGATTTTTTTTGGTTTAAAACCTTATTTTTGGATTTAAGGACTTGTTTGGGAAGGTGTTTTTTATTTAAAATGGAATTAATGGTCTTTTCAAAAACCTTTCGAAATTTGAGTAGTTGAGATTCGAACTGGGTTTCGGTAAATCTCGAATTCTTGACTTTAAAACTTGAGCCTTTCAGATTTGATAACCGACGTACCACACTTTCATTTTTCGTCATCAGGCTTGTATCATACTGACGGGCTTAAGTATTAGGGTAGAACAAATTGAAGTGTCTACACATGTCAGAGTGATCTCAGAAATTACTTGATCTGCCTAGATGACTCGAATATCACGTCTTATACTTTTTAAAGTCAAAGTGAAAAAAGAGCTCGCTAGGCTGAAAATACGAAATTGCGATCTAGGAAGAAATTATAGCCAAGAGAAAGAGAGGAGTTGACGAGTAAGAATCAAGAAAAGCTCAATTAGCTTAATGAAACCATAAGATGATATAGGGTTCCCTAATCTTGTGTTTAGAAGGATTCGTGTGTCTAAATCATGTGACTCAAAATGAAGAATGACCATCGATTCTTCTATCCCAAAATTTAAAGTTTATCACCCCTTGTAAACTCCTTTGGGCCTGTGAATATTTCTTTCGAAAAACCTGTTAGACAACCATCTCCCACATTGGGGCCATAAACAAAATAACAAACAATGAATAATGAATAGAAAAAGAAAAAGAGAGAGAGAGAGAGAGAGAGAAAATGATATAGAATGAAAACTCTCAATCAGAGGAAGTGACTTCGGAATCAGAAGGAGCGGAGTGTGATTAAATAATATGGAAAAGAATAATACAAGAGTGACAAGAAAGTGCAGAAGAAATAGATGGCCACTGACTTTGAAACCTAAATGGCAATAAATGTTTAAGACTTAAATTTCTCATTCTTTTTTAACCCTGAATCGAGCCTACGTTACTGTCTAAAGAAAGTCATTTTCGATTGAAAAGCATGGCTTCGAAACAATCGAAGTTGTGATGAAGATCCGCAACATGCAGCTTTCCACAGCCCAATAGCATGATCAATCCTGTGACTAGGGGAATTTAAGGTTAATAAGAATGCTTTTCTGAGAAGCACATGATCCTAGAGGAGAGTGGAGGCACATGCCATCTTATTTCAATAACTAAAGAATGCTTCAAACTAGGGGCATGATCGAAGAGGGTTATCTTTGGGATGCTCGGCAATGGGCATTTTATATTTTGAAGAAATGGGCATGATAATGCACGAGACAATCAAATGCATGAACTAAGGAAAGCTGCATTGTTCACCGAGTGAAGACCTTCACTGAATGATCAAAAGTGAACTCCTAAGATATGTGTATGATGATCGTAGACATAAAAGGGAAAAGTCCTAAATTTCTGAAGCTCTTGTCATAAGCTCTCAACAAGGTTGGAAAACAACTACTTTCAGACTTTCTTTCAAGCCTCAACTTTTGAGCCCTCTAAGCTTTCAACATGATTGAAAGACTTCTTTTGAAATCTTAACCTTCCTAACGTCCAAACTTTCGGCATAGCCGGGGAGCCATTCCCTTTATTTTGAAATCAAACCCTCCTAGGTGTTTACCATTCTCTCAAAAGCATGACGTTTTGAGTTAAAACCAAATTAAGTGTGTGGTTTTCGCGTCCCTGTTTATGTCTCTCATATGTCATGTGTGTTTCCTGTTTCAAAATGAAAAAGTTTTGGTCACCCCTTTGTTGTCACTTTACTCGTGATTCCTAGAGGCAACCATGGCCAAAAGAGATGATTGATTGAATAGTATCACCATCATGAGAAATGTGCTAAATCTGAGAAGAACGGTAGCCCAGTCTACCACTAGCGTCGTAATGAGTTGGTCATTTGCAGTATCTGATACTCGATACATGTCTATTGTGTTTGCTATGTTATGAGTATTTTTAAGTTTTGTGCTGACATAAAAAAATGATTGCCCACCTTACAGGCTCTCTTTCAAAAAATTATTTCTAATGGTTTGTCTGCCTTACAGGCTTTCTTCCATAAAAATTCTTCAAAATGACTCACCCTCCTTGAAGGCCCTTTCAAGAAATTCTCTTTAAAATTGGTTTGCCCCCCTTAAAGGTTATTTCAAAAAAAAATCTTCAAATTGGCTTGCCCGCCTTAAAGGCTATTTCAGAAAAGTTTTCTTCAAAATGGGTCGCCCGTCTTAAAGGCTATTTCAAAAAAAAAAAAAACAAATTGGCTCGCCCATCTTAAGAAAAAAAAAATCAAAATGGCTGGCCAGCCTAAAAGGTTTATCAAGAATAAATTTAACAAAGAAAAGTTCATTTGAAAATTTGCCTACCGACATTAAAGGTATAATCTCAAAAGTTGCTCACCTTCATTAAAATCATAATTTTTAAAAATTGTCCGCCGACATTAAAAATCATATCTCAAAAAGTTGTCTACCACCATTAAAGGTATAATCACAGAAATTTGTCCACCAGCATTAAATGTATAATCTAACAATTTGCTTTCCTACATTAAAGGCATAATTTTTAAAAATTGTCCACCGGCATTAAAGGTATAATCTTCAAAAAGTTGCTAGCCTGCATCAAATGTATTATCTCATAAGTTGCTCGCCCGCATCTAATGTATTATCCCAAAAAGTTGCTAACCCGCATTAAAGGTACTATCTCAGAAGTTGATTACCAGCATTACATACATTATTTTAAAAGTTGCTCGCCCGCATCAAAGACGTTACCTCATAAGTTGTTCACCCGCATCAAAGTTATTATCTCAGGAGTTGCTTTTCAGCATTACAAGTGTTACCTCAAAAGTTGATCGCCCACATCAAAGTCATTATCCCAGAAGTTGGTTGCCGGCATTACAAGCGTTATCTCAGAAGTTGCTCATCCACATCAAAAACATTATTCGAGAAGTTACTTGTCATCATCAGAGGCGTTATCTCGAAAGTTGCTTGCCAACATTACACGCATTATCTCAGAAGTTTCTTGCCAACATTACAAACATTATCTCAGAAGTTGTTTGCCATGATTACATGCATTATCTCAAAAGTTGCTCATCAGTATTAAAGGTTTTATCTCAAGAATTGCTTGCCAGTATTAAAAGCTTTATCTCAAAGTTACTTACCAGCATTAAAGGCAATATTTTTGTGAGTTTGGCTCACTAGCCTAAGAAATCTTCTCATAAATTTCCTTGGAATTGGCACGCCTGCCTCAAAGGTTTCTTTCAAACTTATTTTCTGAAAATTACATACCAACCTTAAGAAAAATCAAAAAGAAAAAAGAAATTATCAACTCCCTATGAACCACGCCGATCTGATCATCTACAAAAAAGTACGTAGGCAACTCAAAAAACTACCTGAGCGCGACTTAAATCTTTTTCATAATTCTCATTGATATTTTTGGTTTTACGCCTATACATCATGCCATGTAAAAAATGATGTGTATTTTTCTTTGACATTCACTCCTATACACATGTTGTTACATGATTTCTATCAAAGAGAGGTATCTGTAGACTCCCCAATTTGATCGGGCATGATGCACTGGCTCGTTGGTTAGCCCTGCCCGATAATGGGAATGTTTTCAAAAATAAGGATAGCTTCCAAAAAAATAAATCAACATGAGAGTCACTCAAAATTAGATTTTCATCCAAACTCGCTTAATATTAGGTTTTCGTCCAAACCCTTTCCCATTTCGAACAATTTTCGAGAAAGTTTCTTCAGGAGTCGTCTACAAATCATTCGAATATTGTTTTCAACCAAAATAAATTTTGAAATATACATTTTAAATCTTTTAGTTTATATTCAAAAGTTTTGGTGCACCCTCTTTGCTTTTCGGAACGGCCTCTTTCCGTTTTGATCAGTTTTCGAACCAATCCTCTTCAAGAGCCATTTTCTCACACAAAACAAATCTTGTTTCAGACCAAGACAACTTTGAAACATATGTTTTAAACCCTTCTCTTGATGTTTCAAATGTTCAGACGAATCCTTTTTACTTTTTGGGAAGCCCTTGCCTCCGTTTTGATTGATTTTCGACAAACCTTTTTCAAAATCCATTTTATCATCCATAAACTCTTGTTTTCAATTAAACAAACTTGAAAAAATGTGTTTTATATCTATTATCTTATGTTTTCAAAAGTTGGGTGAGTCCTTGTCTCTTTTTGGGAAACCCAAAACCCCGTAAAAGACCAAACCACCCCGCGGGAGGCCCCGAAGGCCGGACCAACCATCAGAGCCCATGCCAGGAGGACCGAAATGGCCCTGAGGGATTCCCAAGCCCATAGGGTTAGACCATATATAGGGGCAATGTCCAGGAGGGCCGGACTAACCCTCTGGGCAGTCTCTTGGCCCGGACGAACTCCTTTCGTGCCGGGACTCTTTTTGATTGGCCGTGCTTTGTCACAACCTCACCCCACATCAAAAATAAATTTTTTTCAACCTATTTTCAACAACTATATAAGTACCCTTTCACCTCCTCTTTCAATTTGTTCAGAATCAATCGATTCAAAGTTTTAAAAACTAGAGAACGCATTTGCGTACTCGAAGGATTCAACGACTTACGAGTTACAGAATCCACATTTTAAGAATTATTTCATATTTTGAGCACTCGAGTTTCGAGGAGATCCAAAAGGATTCTTCTAAGTTCGCTTCAGAGTTCGTAGTCCTGAGGGTGCACTAAGTTGATCGGTCATCTACGGGTCAAGGTAAGTTCTTCTTCTCTTTTTAGTTTTTTGCTTTGGTAGTTAGTTTCTAGATAGTTTCAATATTGTTCTTAGTTATATAGAATAGTGTCGGCTTCTGACACCCAATCCCTGGGGAGTCAAGCGGGTCCCAACACCCGACCCCCGAATGGTCGGGCCCTTGCATATTTTTACGCTTTGAAAAAGTTATTTTTGAATCATCTAAGGCCTAAATCTGACTTTTTATTTATTTTAAAGTCTATTTAAATCATTTTTAATCATTTTAGTAAATTATTTATGTTGGTCCGTATATGAACAACCTAAAGGGGGGGTGAATAGGTTGATTGGCAACTATTTTAACTTAAATGCCTCTTTTTAAACTTCTTCTTATTAATTTCTTCCTATTGCACTTATATGATAAACAAAAAGGCAGCAGAAAATAAAGCAATTAAAGTGCAATATTAACAAAGAAGATGAGGGAAAGAGAATGCAAACCAAAGACACCAAGGCTTATAGTGGTTCGGCCAAATCCCGGCCTACGTC
>JAUTBS010330882.1:0-10679 GCA_032361285.1 Aequorea victoria | reverse complement strand
CCTGTAATTTCTTTTTGGTTTTGGTCTGTAATATTTAAAAAGATGATCAATGTGGATGAAAATATAATAGATATTATATATGATAAATATTAAGTTTTATTGTATGGTTGCCTTAGAATATCCTTAATTACTATTACTATGTCTCTCAACGAATCGGAAATTTTGGGGCGTTACAAAAAGCCATGAGCTGCGAAGCCCAAAAAGAATCTTCTGAACCAAATATTTCTATACTTAAGTACATACACAAATATAACAGAGTATGATATGCAGAAATGATGAAACTCCAAATCTCAACCCGGACTCCTTTACGCCGAAAGGATCCGACAAGACACAACCACCATCTAACACTTGAGAACCTAAACTTGAGCAAATTGGGCCGCTAGACAGCCGGATACAATCCCCCACAGCAGCCCCATGATTCACAGTGGATTACATATCGACCGGTTCAATGAAGGCCCTGGGTAGAATGGATCTGAAAGACCCACCTTGTCACACCATGAGCAGTAGCCGAGTGACATACTCAACTAGCTCATGTATGCCCCAACGGTGGCGGGGTACAGCTAGGTGAACCACCCTGTTACCTCCGTCCATCTAAGTCCCTGACTGCTGCGCTAAAGGCTTAGTTCGACACGGTGCACCACTAAATACGATACACATCAAATGGTCACACCATGGAAGGAAACCGCCCAATTCATCATAGAACTTAATTTCCAAGTCACCTCCATGTAAACTGGATAACCACAAACACAAGGTCCAATGGCAAGACAATCCCAGCCGAGCTAGACACAAGGTAACATCCCACCCAAGACTCAGTCCATGCATGAGGTAACCCATAACATGAATGGAGATCAAAATATACATATTCTAGCCATAAACAAGCATTTTAACCCATGGTTTCTACTTTAAACAAGTACAAACAAGACTTGAGGCATGTAGATCATTAAATTCTTAACATCTCAGAACAGAACCCATTTACAGAATCTGTCACAGTGCTTCTAAAATATATTAAAATTATCAAACGTTCATGAACAATTCTTAACATTTACAGAGGACTAAATGAAGGTGTTATCTACATTTCTCATGAAGAGACCGAAAACTGGTTGTTAATCGAAAAGGGTCTAAAAATTAATTTAACAGGGACTGTCGAAATAGGGACCTGTTTGGAAAAAATAACATAACTCCAAATCTGTTCACTGCAAATGATTTCTGTACAAAGGGGGTGAAACTAGACTCATAGATCTATCTTTGCATATGTGGAGAAACTTAAGGGGATTTTTGTGGAGAGAAATATGAAGGTTCAAAATTGACTATCAATTTGCCTAACTTGTTACAGATTTTTCTAAATTATCAAAGGGGTTCAAAAATACCTTTTTAAGCTTAACAAAAAATTATACATGCTTAGAACATCCCAAAGAAGCTATGGTAAAACTAGCATTTTATTTAAGTCACGTTTGGTTCACACGAAAATTGTTAGAAATGTCTTATTTCAGTTCTTTCACTTTCTGTTTTTCATGTTCTCATCAAATCAACATCAACTCCTATTTCTACCCAACTAGATCATTTCCAAACACATCAAAGCAACATCATATAGGCATATCAAGGTTCACATTAAGTCTCTACAATATTTTTCCTTCATTAAGAGTCCATTTAGAAAGTCCATAAAGCAAGGTTTTCAACTATTTCCACGGTTCAAGATTCTATGCCCATCTTCTTTCATTTTTGATCCATTATTTTTATCTTATCGAGGATGAAAAGTAAGAACATGATATTTAGGAAGAAATGTAAGGTTCTAGGAGGTTCTTACTTAGAAGTTCTTGGTTTGAGAAGTTGGAACTAAGCACTTGTATCAATCTCCTTCCTTTCCTTCTTTTTCTTCCTTCTTCTTTCTTCTCCTCCTTCTTCTTCTTTTCTTTTTTCTTCTTTTCTTCTTCCTCCTTCGTCTGCCAAAATGGGAGAGGGTTTTAGAGAGAGAGTGGGAGTTGTAAAAATGGGGAGAAAATATTGGGAAGAGGGTTCTATTTATAGGCAAAAGGGTTGGTGTGAAAATACCAAAATACCCCTCATTTTGTCCTAACCTAACTACTATTTCCATTTAGTTCTTCCAATCCCATTCAATCCTAAATAAGTCTTGGTCTCCAAGAATCCAAGTGCCTTGTTTGGGTGCAAAAATTCTTTTTCCTTAGGCCATAAGGCCATGTTTGGTTCAATAGGGAACAATGACCCTAGTTTTAAGGAAGTTGATTTGACCTTTATTTTTCTTTTTAATTATAATTACACTAAAATTGTCCCATCATCATTACTCTCATGGGGGCTGCCGAATTAGGACCTTTTGGGCATTTAATTAATTGTTTTATTTTATTATTTTCATAATTAGGTAATTAATGAGGGTCTTTTTAGTCTTTTATTACAAAATGAGACTTTTAGGTAATTTCCAAGACTAGTTTATGGAATGCGCTCAAATTTATTTAATTGGACTTTAAAATTAAAATCTAATCCATTGATTTAGTTAATGGGTCCATGGGCTTGAATTGTCATGTTGGACTTTAATCCAAAATCTCATGTCTTGACTGTGATCTAGGTGACCGAACTTAGAATTTCAAACTTAACTTAATATTGATTAATTTCTAAGTTCAAGTTGTTACTTACTTGATCCATCTAAGTGTTGAACCTTTAGTTACACTATTAGGGTTTGTATGATTCAAATTCTAGGGTTTGAGTTCTTTGTTAGACAAGTTAAGGTAAGATTACGCCTAGGCTAAAGTGTCGGCGAAAACTGGGTCTTTACATGATCAAAGACACTTTGTTCAATGAGCAATCAAGGAGGAAGGAGATGGGCATGGAACAACCCCAAGCCCTCGTTACGGAGAACAAAGGAGGAAATTGAGGAAGGAGCAAACGCAGAAGCAGAGGTGAAAGAAGGTCTCAGGATAATAATAAATCCAGAGATAGCAGCAGCCAGCAAAGATCCAGAGTCCAGTGTTATGAATGTGGCTGGGAGGGCCATATCAAGAGATTCTACAGATTTCAGAAGGCAGGGCAAAGCCTCAATCAACAGAATGTAGAAGTGTCCAACACATCAGCTACTGTATCAAAGACTTTTGTACACTCTGTCAATGAAGAATATCTTTATCGTGCAGACCACGACAAAGAGTGGATCGTTGATATAATAGCGTCCTACCATGTCACTTCACGGAGAGAGTTCTTCATTTCTTACAAAGCTGGGGACTTTGGTACAATTAGAATGGACAATGACAGTCATTCTAAAATTATGGAAGTTAGGGAGATTACCATCAAGACGAGCGTCGAATGCTGAATGGTACTGGGAGACGTGAAATATGTTCCTGATGTACGTATCAGTTTATTGTTAGGAAGTGCTCTGGATCACTTGGGATATAAGAATACCTTCGGACATGGTTGCTGGAAGCTAACCAATGGAGCTCTAATTGTAGCAAGAGGGTAAGCGTGTTATACGCTTTTTAAGACTCAATTGAGGATCTGCTCAACCAGCCTAAATGTAATTGAAGGTACGGCTTCACCATACTTGTGGCACAAGAGGCCGACCGATATGAGTCATGAAGATTTGAAGATTTTTACAAAGAAGGCGTTCATTTCCTTTGCCAATGGTATGAATCCTAAGTTCTGTTTAGATGGGAAATAGTTAAGGGTTTCATTCAGGTCACCTGAGAGGAAGAGATCAGAGGTGTTGAGTGTGGTACACTCTAATGTTTATGGACCTGTTGATGAAGATACTTTTGGGATATAAAATATTTTTTGACTTTTATTGATGATGCATCAAGCAAAATATGAGTGTATTTCCTGAAAACCACTGATGAGGTATTCTACTATTTTCAGAGGTTCCATACTATGGTGGAACAAGAGACCAAAAAATATTTGAAATGTCTCCGCACAGACATTGGTGGCGAGTACATGACAAATGAGCTTAGAGCCTATTGTGCTAACCGAGGTATTCAGCACAAGAAAATAGTCCCGGGGATACCGCAACATAATGAAGTTGCAGATAGGATAAATTGTAACATTATGGAGAAAGCTAGATGCATGCTCAGAATGGCCAAGTTGCCTAAACCATTCTAGGAAGAAGCTGTCAATCCGGCCTGTTACTTGCTGAACCGATCACCACCTATCCCGCTAAATCTTGAGACACCCGAGAAGATCTGGACTGGCGCAGATGTCTCTTACTTTCATCTGATAGTGTTTGGATGTAAGGCGTATGCTCATGTATTGAGAGAGCGAAGATCCAAATTCGATGACAGGTACACTCCATACATTTTTATGAGTTATGGAGATGCCGATTTTGTAGTCAGATTATGGGATATTGAGATGAAAGAGGTGATCCGTAGCAAAGACATGATTTTTCACGAAGACCAGACGATTGAAGAATTTTTCTTGAAGCCAACAAAGTCTGTCACTGCCACAGTACCAACTCTTGTACAAGAAAGTGCCACGGAGGAGGTACAAGATCAAGAAGCAGAAGAAAGTGTTGAGCAAGGGGACTATACCCCTCCACCAAGAGTCGAAGAAGAAGATGTTCAGCAGGGGGAGCATACTCCTCCACCATATGTTGAGGTAGAGAGTGTTGAGTAGGGTGAGCAGAACCCTCCACTAAAATTTGATGCAGTGAGTGTTGAGCAGGGAGAGCAAACCCCTCCACCAGTGATCAATAAACCTTAGGAGAGAACGATCAGGGAGCATACGCCACCGACTAGAAATCATGCTTATGATGATATGACAGTTATAGGGAGCCCGAAGGTTATTGGGAGGCACTGACCTAGAGAAAGAAAGGCCAGAGAGAAACAAGAGGTGAAGATCATAGGGATGCAGTCCGACAGGAATCCTACAAGCATACTGATGATAGTTGTGTCCAGGGACAAACTCGATGGTTGCAGAGATCTGGACGGAATAGACGCCAATGGAAGGGTTTGGCAACACTTCCTCTCCCATGGGGATGGAGGGAGAGAATTGAAAAGATCCACCACCATCCCTCAAGATCAGCTCCTGTGCATGCCTACAACTTCCGTCCACAAATGTTGAGAATGGAAGATTGGAGGATTCAGTTGAGGATTGAGGATTAAGGATAAGATCTGAAGATCTTACCCTTTTGATGCATCTGATCCACATCTCATTGAAGCCTATATAAGGAAGGCTCCTTCATTGAAGAAGAATAGAGTGAAGGGAGGAACCAAGGAATGAACAGAGCATTGATACTCTATTGTTTGATCTATTGTTTCGATCGAGGTTTGAAGGCATTCAGTTTTGCTTTTCCATTGTTGGGTGTGTGAGAGTTTGATTCAGAGAGTTGAGTTGTTGTGTATACAGAGATAGCGTTTTTTCTCTCCTCCTCTCCATTATTTCTCCACCATTGATTAATCCCATTTTATTCCTGCTCTCCGTGGACGTAGGCCATTGAGACGAACCACGTATCTCATCGTCTATTGTGTGTATGGTTGCTTTCTATGTGTTGTGAACGGTCTCAATAGATACTGAGTTGATTCTTTCAATTCCTATTAGTATACATGGCATTGAAGACAAGTGGGTTTGGCATTACAACTCTGATGGAGATTTTTCTGTTAAATCGGCTTATCATCTTGAAATGGACTCTTTCTAGTGGAGAAAGAGAAATCATCAAGGGAAACCAAGAAATAGTGATGATTTCAAAGGTATGTGGAAAGGGCTCTGGAATCTTCCAATGGTGCCAGAGATTAAGCATATTATTTCAAAGTGCTTGCATAATGCAATCCCAGAGGCAGGCAATCTTCTAAATAGGGGTATGTATGTTGATCCGATCTATTCAAGATGTGGAGAAGGCATTGAAATAGTGACACACACGATTTTTTAATTAATGGGAAGTTGAAATCATATGGGTCATATCTCCTTTCGTAGTTACGGAGAGATGTTAGGTGGGAAGATCAATTAGATTTGTCTATGTAGAAGGCTATTGACAACAGTGTCCAAAAATTAGAGATGCCTAGGGAGATCTGTTGGAACCATTCATTACACATGGCAAGCAACCACACACACAATAGACGAGGAGTTACGTGGTTTAGCTCAATGGCTTACGTCCAAGGATAGTGGAAATAAAATGGAATTAATAAATGGTAGAGAAATAATAGAGAGGATGAGAGAGAAAATGCTATCTGCAAACAGAACTCAACTCTCTCTGAATAACAACTCTCACACACACATACAAATAGGCAGAGCAAAGCTCAATGCTTTCAAACCCCGATTGAAATGATCTCACAGAGTAAACCTAACACCTCTGTAATTCTTGGTTCCTCACAACTCGCTCTACTTCACTCCAATGACAAAGCCTCCTTTATATAGGCTTCAAGATGATGTATTAGATGCTCAGCTTAAGCCTTAATCCTCAGCTCAATCCTCAATCCTCAGCTCAAAATCTTTGGATCTTATCCTCAATCCTCAGCTCAATCATCCAATGTTGAGTTGATCCTCCAAATCTTATCTGAATCCAATCTTCAGCAATTTTCAACAATAACATGCTGAGTTCGGCAGAGGTGGGCGGGAGTCGGCGCCCACAAATCCTGATTTCGAGGATAGATTCCTAACAATTCTCACGCCCCATCTCCATGGGAGAGGAAGTGTCGCCACACTCTTCCGTTGGCGCCCATTCCATCTAGATCTCTGCAACCATTGAGCATGTCCCTGGACATACCTATCATCAGTATGCTTGCAGGATTCCTGTTGGAGTGCATCTCTACAATCTTCACCTATTGATCCTCTCTAGCCTTTCTTCCTCTGGATGAGTGCCTCCTGATAACCTTGGGCTCCCCATCAGTTGTCATATCATCTGAAGCATGAGCTCTAGTTGGCATCCTGTGCTCTCTGGCCGTTCTTCTCTCATGAGGTTTCGGTCACTAGTGGAGGAGTTTGCTCTCCCTGCTCAACACCCACTTCATCGACTTTTAGTGAATGGGTCTGCTTCACCCTGCTCAACATTCTCTATCTCAACATCTGGTACAGGGGTATGCTCCCCCTGCTAAACACCTTCTTCTTCAACTCCTGGTGGAGGGGTATACTCCCCCTGCTCGACACCTTCTTCTGCTTCTGGATCTTGTGCCTCCTCCATGACACCTTCTTGTACAAGAGGTGGTACTGTGGCACTGACAGACTTTGTTGACTTCAAGACAAATTCTTCAATCGTCTGGTCTTCGTGAAAAATCATGTATTTGCTATGGATCACCTCCTTCATAGCAATATCCCATAATCTGACTCTAAAATTGGCATCTCCGTAGCCCACAAAATTGCATTGAGTGTACCTGTCATCGAATTTGGATCTTCTCTCCCTCGACACATGAGCGTACGCCTTACACCCAAACACTCTCAGATGAGAGTAAAAGACATCTGCGCCAGTCCAGATCTTCTCGGGTGTCTCAAAATTTAGCAGAATAGATGGTGGTCAGTTTAGCAAGTAACATGCCGTATTAATAGCTTCTCCCCATAATGGTTTAGGCAACTTGGTCATTCTGAGCATGCATCTAGCTTTCTCCATAATGGTGCAATTCATCATCTCTGTAACTTCATTATGTTGGGGTGTCCCCGGGACTGTCTTCTTGTGTTGAATACCTCGGTCAGCACAATAGGCTCTAAGCTCGTTTGTCATGTACTCGCCACTAATATCTGTGTGGAGACACTTCAAACGTTGCCCGTTGTCTTGTTCCGCCATAATATGGAACCTCTGAAAATAGTGGAATACCTCATCCGTGGTCTTCAAGAAATACACCCATATCTTGCTTGATGCAACGTCAATAAAAGTCAAAAATTACTTTCTGCCTCCAAAAGTATCTTCATCAACAGGTCCATAAATATCAAAGTGTACCAGACTCAACACCTCTGATTTCTTCCTTAGAGGTGACCTGAATGAAACCATCTGTTGTTTCCCATCTAAACGGAACTCATGATTCATACCATTGGCAAAGAAAATGAGCGCCTTCTTTGCCAGAATCTTCAAATCTTTGTGACTCATATAGGTCAGCCTCTTGTGCCACAAGTATGGTGAAGCCTTCCCTTGAACTGCGTTTAAGCTGGTTGAGAAGATCCTCAACTTAGTCTTGTAAAGCGTACAACACGCTTTCCCTCTTGCTACAACCAAGTCTCATGGGTGTCAACTCAGGAGGTTTCTACTCTCTGTTGTTTTAACAAGCGGGGGCCTGAGTCGACCCAAGCCTCTGTGGGTGTCGCCCCAGGCTTTGACCCCCTGTGTGAGTCCACCCAAGTCAGCCCAACACTCTTGAGTTAAGACAACCTCAACCCATGCCTCGACCTAAGCCAAGTCCCAACACAGTTGAGTCGACCCAACCCTCATGTGAGTCGACCCAACCCCAGCCAATGTGCAAGAGTCGATGTTTCTCAGCCCTTATCTCAATCCAAATCCCTCTATGGGCACCATGAGTCAACCCGAAGGAGATGTGAGTCGACCCAGAGCCACGTGAGTCGACCCAACTCAGTCTTGAGTCGACTCAAAACACAAAAATAGTTTCTTCCTGTTTCATTTCTGAACCTTTGTGGCCACTTTTGGCCTTAGGTTTCTTCATGAAAAACATATCTAATGATCACATCTATCCTCTGAAATTATATCAAGAATTATTAAGATGGTTTAATCCTTTGAATTGATTTCACCTAACATTATGGGGTGGGAAAACCTCTAAGTTGATGGTAAATCACATTCCAGTAGGAACTAAGGACATTGGGTAACCATAGGGTCGTGATGTAAGATGTTAGGGACCATATAAAGTTATCTCTTATACATGGTTTATTATGTAATCTAGGTCCTAGAGGTTTAACCGTGGACGAAGAAGAGTTGCCTCGTAATCAAGGAGGTTATTCGTGAAGCATTCAAGTGAAAAGTGAGAGTGGCTAGCTTATGTAACATAAAATGTAGAGAACATGAGTTTTTATAAATGTTTTGGATAACTTGTTTTGGTGATGATCTCATGGGTATTTTCTTAAAATCATGTTTGAGTATTCAAATAAAGTTTATTTCTCATTTATCAAATGCGAGCATGTTTCTATGTGAATGATGAGATCAAAATGTATCTTAAGTTGCATGTATTGCTTATATATGTCAAGTTATAGCGGGTAACCATCCCGGAGGACCCCATGTGTGGGTGTTTGACAACCATTAAAGGCTTTGCCCCTTGTGTGGGTGTTGGGTAGCCTTAAAGGCATTGCCCCTAAGTTGGGTGGAGGTCCAGTGGTGGACAAAGCCCCATTTGTGGTTTGATGCACTTACCACTAGTGTTATATATGAGTGGCCCTCACACTCTCCACTCAAATGAATGTGTGTTGTGTCTTAAGCTAACGGTACTGTCGGAACTCCCGGTCGTGAGGTTAAATGACTACTTGGGCATTATAACCATGTGTTGGGTGCGGTGTTATACATATGTATGTTGGTGGGTTATAACACCTGGATGTTGAGTTTGTGATGTTTTGATAAATGTATTTCAAAGTATGATGTTGAGAATCATGGAATGTATCCTTCTTTGTGTGTGTGATGTTACTTTTACATAAAATGCTTTATGGAAATTGATGATTTATATCTTGTTTCATTTTAAATGCTAAGCCCACTCTCCTGTAACCTTGTGGTTGCAGATTATAGTTCGGGGTAGACTTTGATCCACTAGAGCTAGGAAGAAGAAGATATTTATGTAATCTTTAAGTTGGGTTGTCACAAGCAAATAGATAATTATGATGTTGTTTATCTTTAATAGTTGGGACTGACTATCCTGTAGTTAGCTTACCTTTTATTTATCGGGATGGAGTATCCCTTAGTAGAATGTATGTATGACATGTGAGAATGATTAATGATGTTTTTATTTGGGGCAATGCAGAGTGCATCCCTTATTATATCATGTTTGATATGGATTAGGTAAGATGTACCATCCCTCCCGAGTGGGATTAATTACCCCCTGGGGAGTGGAGTGTTACATAAGTACTCTGAAGTAAACACAACAATCATACTCACAGCGCGTGTACTCGTGTGTCACCATGAACGTGTCAGACCGGTAGTACCACTGTCTGAGAGATTGCTTTAATCCATATAATGATTTCTTCAGTAGACATATATAATCTTTTTTTCCTGGTTCTTTGAAGCCTTCGGGTTGTTACATATAGATTTGATCCTTCAAATCTCCATGTAGGAAAGATGTCTTCACATCCAGCTGCTCCAACTCCATGTCGTGCATAACCACCATAACTAAGATCATTCTGATTGAAGTGTGCTTCACCACTGGTGAAAATATTTTATTATAGTCGACTCTCTCTTGATGAGAGAAGCCCTTTGCAACCAGTCGGGTTTTATATTTTTCACCTTTTTTTCTGACACCGCTTCCTTTATTTTGTACACCCATTTGTACCCAAGAACTTTATGATATTTTGGGAGTTTGACTAACTCCCAAGTCTTGTTTTTGTGTAGAGACTCCATCTCCTCTATCATAGCTATTAGCTATTTTTTCATGTATTGACTGCTCGTAGCTTCCCTGTAGGTTGAAGGATCCCTACCTCCGAAAATTAGGGTAAAACTCACCATATCTTCAAAGTCGTATCTGATTGGTGCTTTGAGGTTCCGTTTCTCCCCGCCCTCTACAACTGTGTAACGCTCATGTTCTGACTGTTGTTACTGCTGACTCGTGTCTATTTGGTTTAAC
>JAUTBS010330771.1:0-10679 GCA_032361285.1 Aequorea victoria | reverse complement strand
ATAACAAAATAAACCCACAACCAAACACTCCCATAGCCGGCCAGCCCTTGGTCCCCAAGAGAGAGAAATTGATTTGACATAAATATGATTTTTGAAAAATAAAAAAATAGGAGAAAGATTAGATGTGATGTTTGAGTATTTGATAAGTAAGTCTTGTTTGGGCTTTTAATTCATCTTCTACCTTAATAAATTAATTATAGGAGATAATTATACACTTAAATATAATTCAAGAAGATAAGAATACATAGAATAATTAAATTATGAAAGAAAACTACCTAAAAAAAATTAATGCATTTTTCTTCCCCATTTGTCATCATTTCTCCCTATTTTCATCAACTATTTGGGATGTCATTTTTTACCCAATTCGAAGACTTAAGAAGTCTTCTTAGCTCATCAAATAATGGTCTTGAATGACCAATTAAAAACTTAATAAATAAAAAAAAGAGGAAAAGAAAATTAGAAAATAAAACTTATAAATACCACCACATTTCCAAGTCTTCTTCCCATTTCATTCTCCACCACTTTACTCTCTCTCTCTCTCTACCCTCATAATCTCGGCAGACCCAAGGAGGAAAGGGAGGAAAAAAAGAAGAAGAAGAAGAAAAAGAAGAAAAAAAAAACCGGAAAGGATCAAGAAACAAGGATCAACATGTAAGCCCTAAAATTAACAAGTAAGAACCTCCTAGAACTCTTCATTTATTTCCTTAATAACATGTTCTTATATCTAATCTTCTCTAAGATAAAAGTTAATGGACAAAAATGAAAGAATATGAAAATAGTTCATGAAGACAAGAAAGAAATAAAAACTCATATTCTAGGAAAGTTTGTAATAGACTAAAGATGAAGAACAAATGATTAATCAAATGTTTAATAACTTTGTATTTGATGTATTATGATGTTATGTTGTGTTTGGACATGCTTTTGATGAGTTAAAATAGGAATGATTGTTGAATGTTCATGTTTGTGAAGGAATGATAAAAATAGAATACTTTCTAGGCATTTCTCCTAATTTTCGTGTGAACCAAATGAACCCTAATTAAAAAGATGTTTATACCAGTGGTTATTTATGGTGTCTTGAGCATATGTAATTTTTGGTTAGACCCCAAAATGTATTTTTGAACCCCTTTTTCTAATTTAGAAATTTCTGTGACAGAGAGGCAGAAACAGAGCCCACTTCGAACCCTTATATCTCTCTCCACAACAATCCCCTTATGATGATCCACATATAAAGAGATAGATAAATGAGTCTAGTTTCAACCCCTTTTTACGGAAGTCAATTTCATTGAGTAGATTTTGAGATATACCGATTTTTCCAAATAGACCATTATTTTGATAGATTTGGTTGTAGCATTTGTTGGACCCCATTCCGTGTACAACCAGTGTTTGATCCCTCACCGAAATGTAGATAACATCTTAATAAAGGTCTTTGCAAATGTTCATAATATTTCAGTAAGGTTTGGTATTTTTAAGATATTTTATAACCACTGTGGCATATTCTGAAATGTGTTCTGTTTTGAGACTTTAATTGTTTAATGTTCTATTTACACCAAGTCTTGTTTGTTTCTTCTTTAAATACCATGTATGAGTTTAATTGTATGTTTATTGCTGGAATGCATGTTATATAATCTCAATTTATGTTATGGCATCTCTCATGCATGGTTTGAGTCTTGGGTGGGGTGTTCACTTAGGTCTCGTTTGGTTAGAGTTAATCTTTGTAGGACTTTGCAGTTGTTATAGATAAGTTCACTTGGTTGTGACTTGGGTTTGGTCTTGTGATGGATTGGGTGGGTTTCTTTTCCGTGATGTGACCTTGGAGTGGTGGTTTCGAGGTGTAGTATAGTGATGCCTCACCTGGCCGTATCCCATTGCCATAGTGTTGTTTGGTTGTGACCTTGGGATGGTGGTTCCGAAGTGCAGTGAGTGACTCCTGACCTAGCCGTACCCCATCGCCATAGTGTCGTTTGGTGCACCGTGTCATACTTATGGATTTAACACATACTCGTCAGGGACTCAAATGGTAGGTGGTTCCGAGGTTCAGTGAGTAACTCCTGACCTGTTCGTACCCTGTTAGGTGGTTCCGGGGCACAATGAGTTGAAACTCTTTGCCTGGCTGTACCCCGCCGCCCTTGGTGCATCTATGAGCTAGTCGAGTATGTCACTCTGTTATGACTCATTGTGTGATAAGGTGGGTCTTTCAGACTGTCTGGGGCTTAAATTGGTAAGTGGGTAAGTGTTCAAGTTTGGGTAGTTGAGTTTTGTTAGATCCTTTCGGTGTGAAGGAGTCCTGGTCGTGATTCAGGATTTACAGCATTCGCATGTCATGTTCTTTTTATTATATCCTGTTATATGTAATTAAGTGTTAGAAATGCTGGGTTTGGGAGATTCTTTCTGGGCTTCACAGCTCATACCGTTTCATGCCAAGATTTGAAGAGGAAACTGTGATCGAGGAGCAGGCCGAGGAGTAGGTCGAGTCGTGGCTCACATGAACAATGGGCGACTGAAGACTTGTACTTTTTTGTAGTTTTCTTTAAGTTTTTTTGTTGGCATGTAATATTAAATAGGGCGTGAACTGTGCAAGAACGCAGAATATTACAATCATATGTTAAATATTAAATCGTGTGGATTGTTTGATTATTAGAATAACCCTATTTACTATAATTATGTCTCATAACGAACCAAATTTTCAGGGCGTTACATATTATTTATTTGCTTCCGCATTTATCTTAGTACATTTGATCATGGATATTAGACATCATTGTGATGAGACATTGTACGGTTTGACCCATTTATGTCATGTTTGAATAAAATTATTTAATTCATGGCGATTAATACTGTTTTACCATATAGTTAGGTAATTTTTGATTAAGGCTTTCTTGGTTTGTTGGGCCAAAGGCCCATGAACTATGGCCGGCACATTTTCTAATTTTGGGGCGTGACACGTACGGTACTCAACTGTTATATAATTACAATCCAAAAGAAATAAACATTCTTCTCAAAACTAAAGTCTTCCTCGATCTTTTTCTTCGGCATATGTGGACATACATCTACCCCATACTATTATCTGCAACCACAAGATTACAGGAGAGTGACTTAGTATTAAAATGAAATAAGGCATGATATAAGAGTATTGAAAAAACATTAAATAAAACATCCTTACTCACACCATAAAATAGGTTTTCACAGTTCACAATTTCATCCAAAAGATTTATTTCCAACATTTGCTACAAACTTCTCAACATGAAATAATCCATAACATTTATCTCAAAACACCCACACTCACACATACACACGCTTTCCTACGGCCAAGTAGTCGTTTAACCTCACAACCAAGAGTTCCAACGGTACCGTAACCTCACTATAACGTTTCTATTTTTGAGTGACGTGTAGGAGGACCACTTGTTATGTCACCAGTGGTAGGTGCAACTTTACCCGCAACTCGGGTAATTCACACTTGAGAAAATACCTTAAGAGGCCACACACATGTGGACAAGCCACCACACACTCGTTGTGGGTTATGCCACTATGGCTAGTATACCCCTAACGCACCTGGGGAACAGGATGGTTACCCGCATTAACTTGGCATGCTTCAAGCAAAACATTTGATGAATAACACTATTATGTTCTCATCACACTTTTCATAAAATATGTTTTTAAAAGAGTTATAAGTGGTCAACAATATTTCACGTAACACCCATATTTAATAACAACATGAGATCATAACACACAAGTTGGCAAAACATTGATAAAAACATACATCTCACATTTCATTTTAATTAAGACTAGTCACTCTCACATTTAAATCAAAAGCTTCAAGCTTGGCCTTCACTATCACGATGTGTCGGGCCTTCCCCCTCCAATACTTTTCCAACACCTATAATTCACAACCATTATACATAAGAACTTATCTTAGTCTTAGATAATTCTACCCTTCAATGTTTTCATGAGTCAAATATGCCTATTAGTGATATATTCCATGAAGAAACATAGGGCCAAAAGGGTCTACAACTGCCCCAAAACACCACTGAAATAGAATCATTTTCCTTCATTTGAGTCGACTCAGACCCATTCTTCCATTGGGCCAACTCACACAGCTAGCTGGGGGGCTTTGGGTCAACGTGGGTGTCGATCGGTCTCGACTCGACGTGTGAGGGTTGACGCTTGGGTCGACTCACGACCCAAATGGGTCGACTTAAAGGCTCACTTGCCAAACTCCCGAGAGCAAAAGAATATGAGTTGACACCTCCAAGGTTTTGGGTTGACTCACACTAGAGGTTCACACTCGGGTCGACACATACCAAGGCTTGGGTCGACTCAGACCCACACCTGTCAAAACTATAGAGACGAAAACAAATTGAGTTGACACCCCACCTCCATGTCGACTCAACGTGTCACCTGCTAAAAGAACCGAGAGTAGGTAAGACATGAGTCGACACCTAGACCACTTGGGTTGACTCAAATTTTAAAAAAGCATGATATTCTATTTTTGACCGGAAATTGGTTTAAGGCTCTGTTTGGGTGGGAAAAAGTTGATTTTTCTCCTTCATCATAGGCTCAACAACACCCATAACTTACTCTCCTCCAAACCCATGACTTCGAGCACTCCAAAACTCTTCACAAGAGTCATTCTACCAAGATTTAACAACCAAAACTCTCCATTTTTCTCTTTCCCAATAGAAAAGTCACAATGACAACAAGAGGGGTTTACAATAGGTATGATTTCTAGAGTCAAATGAGCTAAGGGAGAAAGGTCCTAGAATTCAACTAAGGAAGGTATTTCGTGATATACGACACTTCGAGAGCTAAAATACGATTCTTACGCCGATAAAGCTCGATGAAACTCAACAATGGTGGAACGTAACACCTCTCTCTTTCTTCTTTGTCTACTTTGTCTTCTCTAAAATCCCTCTTTCCTCTTTCTCTGGAACTTTCCTCACGATTTCTCTCTTTCCTTCTTCTCTCAGATGATCTCTCTCTCTCTCTCTATCAACAGACAGGAAGGTGTTCTTTCTCACCTACCAGCCTCCTTTCTTCTGACTTTGTCAGGAGATCAAATCACTACTTCAGCAATTTACACACAACTCCTTCCTTTTATGGTAATTTACATATCTTAAATCTTCATTTCTATAAAAATACTAAATTGGTCCCAAATGGTTAATTCATAATAAAAATAAATTATGGGTTATTACACCTGGTGTGTAGATTCAAGAGCCACTAATCATGTATGCAATTCAATGTAGGGGTTCCAAGTAACCAAGAAACTTAGTGATGGAGAAATATTTTTGTTCATGTGTGACGTGAATAAGGTAGAAATAGTAACAGTAGGAATTTTTGTTCTTGGTTTTGATAATAATATGTGAATAATATTGGAAGATTAATTTTATGTACCAATAATTTGAATGGATATTCGATCATTTTTAATAGGAATGTTTTTATTAAATTTGGTAGTTCCTAAATCTGTTCTGGTACATTGGTGAAAAATATGTATATTATAAAATCTATTTTACTGACACTGCTTAATATTGAATTGAATAACTCTAATGACCAAGAGACTATCCCCGGCAAAGGAAAATAGAGTCAAAGATGTGTTAGAATTAGTTCACTCTGACCTGTGTGGACCCATGATTATCCGGGCAAGAGGTGGTTTTGAGTAATTCATCACCTTCATTGATGATTACTCAAGGTTTGGTTATGTTTATCTAATGCACCACAAATTTGAATTCTTTGAGAAATTCAAAGTTTTCAAAGTTGAAGTGGAGAGACTGCATGATAAACTAATCAAAACATTATGATCCAATCGTGGTGGAGAATACCTCTTGGGATAGTTTAGGGACTACCTAAAGGAGGTAGGGATTACATCCCAATTGACTGCACCTGGCACGCCTTAGCAGAATGGTGTAACAGAAAGAAGAAATCAAACTCTTTTGGATATGATTAGATCCATGATGAGTTATTCGAATCTGTCAGATTCATTTTGGAGTTTTGCATTAGAGAATGGTGTAACAGAAAGAAGGAACCAAACTCTTTTGGATACGATTAGATCCATGATGAGTTATTCGAATCTATCAGATTCATTTTGTAGTTTTGCATTAGAGACGACAACATATTTGTTGAACCTAGTTCAATTTAAGTCAATTCCTTCAACTCTCACAGAACTGTGGAATGGGTGAAAGGCCAGTCTGAGACATGTTCAGATTTGTGGTTATCCAGAACACGCGATGAAAAAGGAACCGGTGAAGTTGGAATCTAGGACAGATGTGTGTCTCTTTCTGGGATACCCTAAAGGTACCAAGGGAGGTTTATTTTATGATTCTAAGGACCAGAAGATCATTGTTAGCACCAATGCCCGGTTCTTGAAAATGATTATATTATGAACTTCAAGCCTAAAAGAAAGTTAATCTTACAAGAGTTAAGAGGAAGTAACCGAACATATGCACTAAATGCATATCAGAAAATATCAACTGATATCAATAACTCATTGTCGTCATAGTGGAAGGGCCAGGCAACAGCCTGACAGGTTGGTGTACTTGGGTGAACACATCGGTGAGATCCCAGGTGAACATGAACAAGAACCCAAAAACTATAACAAAGCTATCCAAGACAAGGACTCTAGTCTTTGGATGAAAGTTATGAATTCAGAGATGGAATCTATATATTCCAATCATGTTTGGGATCTTGTTGATTTGTTAGATGGGGTAAAATCTATCGGATGCAAATGGATTTACAAGAAGAAAAAAGGAGTTGACGGGAAGGTAAAAACCTTCAAATCTAGGCTTGTTCCAAAAGGGTTTACTCTGAAAGATACGATCAATTATGAGGAAACTTTTTCGTTGGTAGCTATGCTTAACTCTATCAGGATTTTTTTTATCCATTATCGCTCATTTCAATTACGAAATTTGTCAAATGAACGTCAAGATTGCATTTCTTAATAAGAATCTTGACGAGTGCATATATATGATGCAGCCAAATGGTTTTATAGAAAGTAAAAAAAAGAGTAAGGTATGCAAGCTACAAAGATCCATTTATGAATTTCAGCAAGCTTTCAGGTCTTGGAACATCCGATTTGATGAAGCAATCAAATCTTTTAGTTTTAGTCAATGTTCGAATGAAACTTGTGTGTATAGAAAAGTTGACGAAAGTGTGGTGATGTTTCTTATACTTTATGTGGATGATATATTTCTCATTGGTAACGATGTGAGAGTGTTGTCTAACATAAAGGTATGATTTTCAAGACAGTTCGATATGAAGGACTTAGGAGAATTCAGTCACATCATTGGGATCAAGTTTTTGCGAGATCGGGGTAAAAGGATGTTGGGCTTATCCCAAGAATTTTATATCGATAATATTTTTGTTAGATTTAGCATGCAAGATTCCAAGAAAGAATTTATTTCTTTCAGGTATGAAATCAGTCTATGTAAGGATCAATGTCCTAAAACATCTGATCAGATAGAAAGGATAAAAGATATTCCTTATGCTTTGACAATTGGAAGCCTCACGTATGCCATGTTATGTACTAAACCTGATATCTATTTTGTCATAGGCATAGTTAGCATATCTCAGTCTAATCCAGGCAAAAAAAATTGGACAGCGATAAAACACATTCTCAAGTATCTGAAAAGAACTAGCGATTATGTGCTAGTTTACAAAGCTGAGAGTCTTGTACCCAATGGTTACATTGACTTGGATTTTCAGTCGGATAGAGAATCCAATAAGTATTACCTGACTTGAGAGATCGATTAGATAGATGATGTCATTGTGACTAAGATTGTATCAACAAATAACCTAACAGATCCTTTATGAAGAGCTTAACGACTAAAACTTTAAATAGTCAGGTAAAAGGTTTAGGTTTGAGATGTATGACCACATGAATTTAATAAAAAGTGGAAGATTATTGGGATTTTTATATAAAACCAGTGTCAGACATTTTATATTATTTTTTAATAATGTTGACCCAATGGTTATTCAATCATATCCTATCTTTGATTTTGACTTATAACAACAATTTATTTGATGTTTAATAATGTTTGATTGTGAAATAAGTTAATATTTTCAGGATTTAAAAGTACTAAGATCAAGATAAAAAGATGGTCCTTGTAGCACATTTTTGGAAAGCTCACATAATGTTCGTCAACAAGAAACAGACTTAATTTTATCTGTTTTAAAGTCTTTGAGTCGACATCTCAAATGTATGAGTCGACACAAAGAGCTTTTGAAGACAGTTGTTGAAGACCAAAAATAAGTGTCGATACAATCTAAGCAAGTGTCGACCCCTTGAGTCCTTCCTGAGAGCACTAACATTTTCATCATCCAAATATATGAAGGAAGTGTCGACACAAAAGTATCAAGTGTCGACCCCTTGGTATTCCAGTAAGCACCATTTTTTCTAGAATGAAGATACATGAAGAAAGTGTCAACCCCTCACCAAATGAGTCAATACCAAGGCTCCACAAAGAAAAAGTGTCGACACCAAAGAAAGCAAGTGTCGACCCTTGGTTGTTCCAGTGAGCTCCATCTTTTTGACTTCTGAAGAGTTCAAAGAAGTGTCGACACCAAAAGCCATTTGTGTCGACCCCTCAGCTCCAGAAGACAAAAGTGTTGACACCTCAAACCCTTTCTGTCGACACTAGGCGCGGAAATTCAAATCACTGAAGCTCTCCAACGACTAGTTTTCAGCATTAAATGAGCCATCATAAGCTTCCAACGGCTCTTTACTCCCTTGAACTATGTATGCATTAAAGTTTGTAGCTTCAACAACTAAGAAGACATTTATTACTCAACTGAACAACCAGAGAACATTCTCTTGAATACTATACACTCTGTTTTTCTGTCTTCTAATAAATCTCTCCTCATTTATTGTATAATCATTCTAAGTGAGAGATCATTAATTGTAAAGAGAGCTATTCATTGATTGCAAACTCCTCATATAAAGGAGAAATTATCCTACATCATCTTACTTTACTTATTGGCTGCTCTTTGCCATAAAAAAAGGAGGTTTCGATTCACCCACTAATGAATCCTCTGTAAGAGGCTTTGATTCGCCCGTTGAAGAATCCGACTTAGTGAATTCAAAACTCCCAAGGTGCTTGGGGATTGGACTAGGTCAAGAAGACCGAACCACTATAAAATTGATTGTATCTTCTTCTCTCTCAAACTCTTTATTTTTTGTATTTACATTTCTACTAGTATTCACTTTCAAGATTATAAAAGAGTTTTTGAAAAGTTTTCAAGTTTGCCAAAACAACCTATTCACCTCCCTTTGGGTTGATTTTCAGGACAATAATTGGTATCAAAGCCTTTTGCTTAGACTTTTAAAACTTAAATATTTTTCTAATGATTCATGGCAAACCAAAACAATATTTTATCCGAAGGACAGTCTGCTCACAGACCCCCCTTGTTTAACGGATCAAATTCTACCTATTGGAAAATAAGGATGACTTATTTTGTGCAATCTCAAGATATGAGTGCATGAAGAGTCATTACTAATGGCCAACTCACACCTAGCACTATAATAGAGGAAATTTCCACCCTTAAGTTAGAAATTGACTACACTTATGATGATTGGAGAAAATTACAAATAAATGCCAAAGCTGTAAATTTTCTTCATTGTGCACTCGGACCTGACGAATTCAATAAAATTCAAGGTTGCGATAACGCAAACGAAATTTGGGATAAACTCCAAGTTGCACACGAGGGTACAAACTAAGTAAAAGATAAAAAGATTGACATGCTTATGAGATATTATGAATTATTCAAAATGCATGATGCCGAGAACATATCTGATATATTTACCCTCTTTAACCTCATTATTAATAATCTAAAATCTCTTGGTAGATCTTTTGCAAATGGTGAATTTGTCAGGAAAGTTCTGAGTTCTCTACCGAAAGATTGGCGGCCGAAGGTAACTGTCATTGAAAAAGCAAAAGGCCTTACAACTCTCCGTCTTGATGAACTCTTGGGTTCACTTCTCACCCATGAGTACACATTGAGAGATGAAGAGGACGGAAATATGAAGAAGACAGTAGCTTTCAAATCTACTGAAGCTATGAAGATGAAGACGAATCTGAAAATGATGAAGAAGAGGAATTGGCTATGATCACTAGAAGAGTAGCCAGAATATTGAAGAAGAAAAGAGAACAAAAAGGAAAATTTCAAAAATGGAAGGGTCAATCAAGTAAAGACCCAAATCTAAAGGAAAAGAAAGAGGAGGTTGTCTGCTACAACTGCCATAAATCAGGACACATCAAGCCCGAGTGTCCTATAATCAAGAAGGATAAGAAAAGATTCCCAAAGAAGGCCATGAAAGCCACGTGGGATGACTCCGACTCAAATGAAGAGGACGAAGATGAAAGCGACAACGAAGTAGCACATCTTTGCCTCATGGCTCATGAAGATGAGGTAAACTACTTTTTAGATTGCGATGATTTCCTTTCGAATGAAGAACTTCAAGAAGATCTTGAAGACTCTTTAAAAGTTATAAAAGAATTAAAATTGAAAAATAAGTCTTGTAAAAAGAAAATTATTGAATTGAAATCCAAAATAGAAGTTTTTGAGAAAGAAAATGAAAAACAAAATGACTCAGCCGAAATCTAAACAGAAAATAATTTATTAAAACAAAAGATTGATGATCTAACCAAAATCATAACTAAATTCACTCAATGAGAGAAAAATTTAGATATGATACT
>JAUTBS010330659.1:0-17886 GCA_032361285.1 Aequorea victoria | reverse complement strand
AACTCGGGACTTGAGTTAGCGGTGTTCAGTTTTTTACACGATTAGCTCGTACTTTATTTTTCCTCGTGGTCCCTCACGTAGCCCGAGTTTTGCCCACTCCAATTTTTTCAGGAGAATTCTTAGGATCTCGATATTTAATTTAATCAATAGTTTAACGGCTAGATTAATTAGAAATTAAATTAGGATTCGGGGGGCATTTTGGTCTAGTAGATATTAAATGTACCTAGGGTTAAAACTCTAGGCTTTATAGTTTTTTTCCCACTACCAGCCCGCCGCCCACTGCAGATTTTTGTCCTTCCCCCTTGATTCTCTTCTCTATCCTCTATCTCTCTCTCAATATATCTATATATATATATGATATCATTCCCAATTTGGTGGGATTTGGTTTTGGCCACAGAGGGGTGAGGTACACATCTATATCCTTATATATATGTGTGTCTGTGTGTGTGCATCAATTGATCCAAGAGAGAAGACTACGGAAATTTAGAGATTTGGAGAGCAAAAAGAATTCATTGTTTTTGTGAGGTCAATTTTGAGGGGGAAAATAATATAAAAATATTTTTATATATTTTTTCGGGATTGAATCTGAGAATTTGGCGTAGAGGCTCAAAGAAGGATCGTAACCTACACTACGTTCTTCGAGACGTATAATCGAGACATATGCTAGAAGATCACCGGATCGTCTTAATGGTATTGTTACAGTCAAAGAGATCAAACCTACCAGATCTCTTGAGGTATAAAAATTTAATTCTTTACCTTTATACCCGTTCTACGTATTTTCTTTCTACGTACCTGTATCGGGATCCTAGGGACCCAACAACTAGCACTAGTGGATTCTGTAGGTATATTTTCATTTTCATAAACGCTTCTTGACATTTTTCATCCCATTTGAACTTGTTTCTCTATCTTTAGTGGTTCAATCTCTAGAATAGCCTTTATCTTGGCTAGATCTACCTCGATGTCTTGTTGAGTTATCATTAAACCCAATAATTTACTTATTATAACCCCAAACATACATTTATGTGGATTGAGTCACATTTTGTACTTTTGAACCTTCTCGAAAAACTAAAGCAAAATTTTGACACGTTGCACATTCTGCTTGGATTTTACGATCATATTATCACATAGAGTTTGACTTATTTGTGGATCCTGTCATGCAATAGAGCTGTTGTCGCCCGTTGGTACATCGTCCCTATATTTTTTACAGAATGCCATGACGCGATAGAAGAAAGTTCTTCATTAGGTGAGGAAGGTTTTCTTCTCGCTATCTTATGGTGCCATCAGTACCTGATTGTAGCCCAAGAATCCATCCATGAATGAAAGGAGGGCATGGCTAGCTGTATTATCTACTAGGGTGTTTATGTGAGGTAAGGAACAATCGTCTCTAAGACTGACTTTATTGAGATCCCTAAAAATTGATGCAGACTCAAATTTTTCCGTCTTTCTTAGGTACTGGTATAACGTTTGCCACCCATTGGGGATATTCAATTACCATTAGGAACCCTGCGTCTAATTGTTTAGTGATTTCTTCTTTGATTTTCAGGAGTCAGTCAGACCTTACTCTTCTTCATTTTTGTTTTACAGGTTTTACATCAGTGTAGAAAGGAATCCGGTGTTGGACAATGTCCGGGTCAATTCCAGGCATGTGTTCATAGGACCATGCAAAAATATCTTTATATTTTTCGCAATCCTCTTCTTCATTTGGACCTTACTCTTCTTCATTTTTGAGTAAAACAGTTAATTTTTTGCAATTCTCTCAAGACAGCGTGGAACCAATTTGGACCTTTTGAGATTTCTCTTCCGTACCCAAATTTATTGTTAAAGTCTCTTCCATATTAGGTCAGGCACGACCCTCTTCTTGTCTTATTAGCATGTCTTTGATTTCCTTAGGCAATTCGTTATCATGTTCTTTTTAGGATTCATGCATTCCACGTCAGGCACATCAAAGTAAGCAAAGTTCTCATTCTTCTTATTACTGACAAAAACACCCGAAATTATAGACTGGAAAGCAGTAAAGAAATTGTTCTTAACAGAAAGTTTAAAATTAGAATTGCCAAAAGTGGCAGAAAAGGTCTTCTTTTTCTTGATCTTGATTCCATCATCTCATTTGGCTTTAACTTCTTCAAACTTGCTTCCTTTTTCAGCTTCGTCTACCTCTTCAGACTTGCTCTCTTCTTTAGCTTTGTTTTCCTCCTCGGACTCACTTTCCTCCGACTCTATCTCAATGACTTTTTTGGGTATGTGAGGGTGTTCAATTTTCCAGTTGTTGAGTTTCCCGTAACATTTATGATTAGTTTGGAATAGTCAAACGATGTGTTTTTGTCATTGATCATCATTATTATGACCATTGATTGATCTAAATTCTCTTGTTCGATCTCGTTGAAGTGGAACTCCATCGACAGGTTGTCCATCGCGTTAAATCTTCCTGCTCTTTCTTGATCTGAATGTTGACAATCTCCTCTTCCTCGAGTTCGTTTGGTAGGCTATAGATGAAGAAAATCTCAAAGTCCGGACGCTTCTGCTTGGTGACCTGGTCAACCCACGACTCTGGGAATCCACAGAAGAAAAAGTCTTCTCCTTCTCTCATAAAATGCCCATTCAGACTCTTTGGGCCACTGACTATCACTCTACTATCTTTCTTCCCTGCTTCTTAGCCTATGTTGCTTCCATTCCTTCTCGCTCCTTTTGGTAAATCTCCTCCTTCGTGGGTTTATACCCCAGTATAAAAGTGTTTCGCTGAGTAAGTACTTCCACTGGCCCGAGTACTCATTGGTGTCTCTTTCCCAGTCCCATTCCTAGAAAGAACCCCATGTGATTCATCATGGTGGCTACACAGGGGTTCATGCAACCTTCCAAGGTTATGGGTAAGAGTTTGCTAGGATTTAACTCCATAATTATAGTATTAGCTCCTTCAAAGTTAAACCATGTCAACTATAATCTTGTCTGCTCTGGCTGTACCTCGAATAAAGTGGGAGAGTCATTATTCTGCCATTTAGTGATATCCCCATAGATTCTCATCATTGCGTCCTTTTCAATCATCTTGATTTCTTGATGTAGATTAGAAGGGGTTCCCCTTAAATCATGCAACCAAGGTCGTCCCAATAAGAGATTGAACAATACGGGTATATCTAGCACATGGCTATGTCTCTCCGTCTTTAACGATCCTACTGCGACTGTCATCATTATGGTCCCTACTACATTTCTTCGTGTATTGTCATAGGCTCGGACCCCTTGTGTGGAGTGTGCAAAGTCCTATTGTTTTAGTCCCAAGCATAGGGCAGTACATAATGGACATACATTCAATGTCGAACCGTTGTCCACTAAGACTACAAGGACCCATTTTTGTATGCATTCCATGGTTACATGCAGAGGCTTGTTATGGCTTCACCTTTCTGGAAGTAGGTATTTGTCTGTGAAAGCCACCATATTGGCTGTCTTTTCAGAGGATAGTACCCCTAACAATTCCTCAGTGGTTATGTTGATTGAGACCTTTGCCTTGTTCAAATATTTCAGCACAGCTTGCCAGTGCTTGTATGAGGCAATTAACAATCCCAAGATGGAGATGTTATCCCGAGTCTTCTTCAATTGTTTAAGAACATTTTCATATTTCTTAGCTAAATATTTTTCTTTTTTCTGAGCTTATTCATGCTGTTCCCTTTCTGGCTGATTCATTTCTAGATGCACGGGTTTGAAATGCCTCCCACCCCTAGTCAAACGTTCTACCTTGTCTTCCATGTCCATTCTACGTTGAATTCCCAAACATTATTACAACTTATCGGGAGCTTTTTCTCCCACAATTGGTCCTTTTGGAGGGCCTTGCCAAGTTCTTGTACGTCAAACACATTGTCCATTAGGTTCACATTAGGGTCTTTCAGAATGACCACATGCAGTTCAGAGAGATGAGACAGTATGATGTACATGCTCAGGTCAAAATCCATTTCAATACTTGACGCAAGGTTATTGATGCCAGGTGGGGGGTTCAAACTCTTATTGGGGTTGGAGGTGAGGTTACAGGTAGGCTTGGAATAGGTACAGGCAAGGCTTGGCTTTCCGACTGACGGTCCTCATTCCATCCTCCATTCTAAATGGAGTTAGTTGTAGCAGTAGGACTGTACCAGCTGATTTCCATATAATTCGAGTCATCAAAGTAATCATCTGCATCATATCTCTCTTCTATTGCTAGATAATTTTGTTCTAGCACCACAAAGTGTACTCCCAGCTACTCTATGGTATATAAGGTGAATGTTGCCTAACTTTTTTTTATTTCTCTCTCTTCTGCTTGTCTGACTATTTCTCTTATCACCTTATTTGAAACTTTGGACAGGTAGAAAAGGCTTTCTTCCTTGGGTATTTGAACTATTAGCTTTGGGTGGCTTACTGGAGTGACGAAAATATTGGGGTCAAACCTTTGGCCCTGGTGCAACAAATTGATATGGGGTGGATGTTGAGCATTGTTTGGGAGAAGGTTATAAGTGACATTTGGATTTTGATTGATGGGTGGTGCAATGGTGCCATTGTCAATCAAGTCTTGAATTTGATGACGTAGGCGATAGCAGTTATCAGTAGGATGCCCTGAGCCTTTGTGGTAAGCGTAGTACTGTGATGCGTCGTACCGTGCCGGCAAGGGTTTAGGAGGAGGTGTTGGGTCTAGAGGTTTCAGATGCCCTCTTTTCACCAGTCGATCTAATGCTTGTGTCAAAGTCATTCCTAAAAGAGTAAACACCCTCTTTGGCCTTATCTGCGTGGATGAGGTTACTTGAGGCTGACTTCGAGGATGATTATGCTGGTTTAGGACATTTACATTCCCAACCTTCCCGTTAATATTTCTATTATTGACATTCCCCATTCTTCTAACTCTTGGTCCACAGTCATTTTCCCTTTTGTCTAGAATTCTTGATCTTATAACATGTTATACTTGATTGTCGGCGTCAAACAATTGTTGAAAGGTGGCAATAGGCATGGCCACTAAGTGCTTCAGGCACTGTGATTGCAAGTTCTTGACGACCATCCAGACTTGGTCTTTTTCTATTGGCCTTGTAGTCATGGTTGTTGGTTTTTCCCTCCACCTTCATAGGAACTCGACAAAGGTTTCCATGGTATCTTGACACGTGGTGTTGAGATCTTGGGTTGACGTCAAGTTGTAAGTTGTTGGAGTACTGTGTCACAAAGGAATTTGCAATGTTCTCTCAAGTTCGGGTCTTAGCTGCATTCATGGTGAGAAACCACCTCAAGATTCCCTCAATTAGAGTACGTTGAAATAGTTTGGCTAGTAGGTCATTATCAATTCCCATGGGCCTAAGGGCTTCCACATACATCTGGAGGTGAGTTTTGGGATCTTCGTTATCATCAAACCTGTTCATTTATGGCATTTTGAGCTTTTCTGGTAGCATGACTTTGCAATATAGATAAAGCATTTCTATGTTATGTTGCGGTTTTTATATAAAATCAGTGTAAGATATTTTATATTATTTTTATTAATAATATTTGGATTGTCTTAGCCCATTTATATATGTATTTATGGAAAATATATTTTTATTATTTATAATTAAAATACAGAATGTCGGTAATTATACACAGTAAGAATTCTGGTAAGTAGAGCTTAGCTTACTTACAGAAGATCAGAAGTTCAATTATCGTATAATTATATTAGTTCACAGTTTAAATATAGTTGACATCTTATCGGTATAGATGCAAGCACAATTTCAGTAGTTTATCTTAACCACGAGAATTTGTTCGATAATTCAAGAGAGATTGTGTTCGGTATACCAGGAATGTATTGAATATGACCAAATGTGAAATTAAAATCTATATACTGACATGATTGGACTCATACAATTTCACGGTTTGCTCGAGAGCTTATAGATTTTTAATCCCGAGAAATATTGAATGCAAACGTGTTTTAATATTTTATTACTTTGAATTACTTACGGACGAGATTCAATCTTATTGTTTCAAAAGACCCTGTAGTTTGGGTAATAAATATTAGAATATGATCAGTGTTATATTTCAGAGGAATTCGTGTTCAGAATAATTCTGAATTGTAATACCCCTTGATAAATTTATAAATTTTGTTACTACTAGTAAACTTGATGAGTATATTATTAATTTAATCTAGTAGTATATCAAATAAGTTGAATTTGGTAATAAATGATTGTAGATGTTAGTGTAGACACCTTAATTTTGACTAAATCGTGCATAAGGTGGTTCGGTTAGCTTTCGATGATGAATGCATACATAAGCCGCGTTGAAGGAGACTCCGTGCAGGTCTGAGAGTTTAAGGAATACCCTAGAACACCCCAAAATATCCAAAATACCCAAAATACCCCAAAATATCCCAAAAATACCAAAAACACCCCTCGGTGCACCCTCCAACCTGGCTCAAGCCACCTCCAACCTAGCTTAAGCCACCTCAACCTGGCTCAAGCCACCTCCCACCTGCCGCACCCCACCTCCCACCTGGCTCAAGCCACCTCCAACCTAGCTCAAGCCACCTCAATCTAGGTCTAGCCATCTCCCACCTGGCGCGCGCCACCTCCCACCTAGCTCAAGCAACCTCCAACCTAGCCCAAGCCACCTCAACCTGGCTCAAGCCACCTCCAACCTGGATCAAGCCACCTCAACTTGGCTCAAGCCACCTCTCACCTGGCGCGTGTCACCTCCCACTTGGCTCAAGTCACCTCCAACCTACCTCAAGCCACCTCAACCTAGCTCAAGTCACCTCCCACCTGGCTCAAGCCACCTCCAACCTAGCTCAAGCCACCTCAGCCTAGCTCAAGCCATCTTCAGCCTGGCTTAAGCCACCTCCAACCTGGCTCAAGCCACCTTACCCATTTTTTATAAATAGGAGGCCCTCCCCCTCTTATTTCAGGATCCCCATGTTATGAGAGTTGCGAAACTCTGCCAAAATAAAAGATCTCTTAATCCATAAGCCTCAAACCCCTGCTAAATTGAGATCCCAAAATTAATAAGTCTCAAAGTTCTGTTGAATTGAAACCTAATTTTGACAAGCTAAACCTCTGCTGAATTGTAAACCCAGGATTTGGACTTCAAAACTAGACTATTTGAAACATTAGAATCCCTTGCATATGATCAACGCAGAGGACTTGAGGACCGTATGGAAGGCTTCTCGAGATAAAGACGCGTCGTATTTGAGGAAAGCTACGAAACTACATGAAACTTTACTTTTCGACCGGAATACACGGTAAATTTCCTTTTTCTCTTCTTTTTCATCTATCTTTTATTGTTTAATTCTTAAACTTCTTTCTATTCAATAAAAGGGGAGAAAGAGGCCATTGACCTCATTATCTCCTGCTTCATTTCATTTCTCGTCTATGCATCTTTTTCGTATTCTTAGAAAAGTATGTTAATTTTTCCTCTTTCTTAGTTTTTTAAGTATGATGAGTATAAACTGAGCGATCGAATATAATCGACCGAGAGAAATATAATTAATATCAAATGCCGACCGGTCGACTATGCAAGGATAAAATAGACAAAATCAACCAAAATAAGATCACAAGCTTTAGTTGACTGGGGGCATGTGCATCTTTAGTAGCGATCGCGGGTCAATCCAAGACACGCGTGGGTCGACCTAGGACAACCATGAGTCGACCTAGACCTCACATGAGTTGACATAAACATGCTCGGTCAGATTATACGCTCGGTCAACTAGACTGGCCGAGCCGAGCACCAGTAGAGACAGGCTCCAAAATCAATGCTGATGATTTCTCTCGAGATCACTCCAACAGTTGCCTTAACAAAAAATTAGGGATCAGATCACCAGATATCCCGAAGATATCACTCGAACCTACATGAATCTTGAGATTCCCACTCAGGTCGGTAAATCCTAGATTTATCTCTATCCTATCCCAGGCATCATGCCCAATCCCGGTAAGTCAGAGATTCTCCCCCAACGCACTCTAGAATCTTCGCCTCTACATCTCTATAAAACTCCATCGACTCCAAACTCCAAAGGTATGCCACTTTCGACACACTCTTACATACAGTCTCTACATTTCACAGTTGTTATACTCTACTGCCTATCCACTAATTTAAGTATTGAAGAATCATAGGATGATACCCCATTGGTGACTATGTTCTAACATTTTGCAGAATCATAGCCGACGAACAGGAGCAGGTTTGCCATAACTTTGGAGAAACGTTGACCACTTAGCCGCCGATCATAGAGAACCGTCCAAATTCAGACACCAACATCTGGCGCCGTCTGTGAGAAATGTTTATCGTAGTTCCTCTCCCCGGTAATTTGTAATTTGAACGGTAGCCACAAGATCAATGGCCTCCGAAAGAAACTATCACCAAAGCAACCCCTAAGGGGACCAACCACCTAACGTCGAGCAACAACTGCGAGACTTGACCAAACTAATCCAAGGCCTGGTTCACCACCAAGCCATCAATCAAAGACTTGATGAACAGGCGCGACTTCTGCCTGTCCCTCCCCTCCCTCCTCGAGTCTCTCGTCCTGAGGGAAGGCTAGCGACCGCTCTTCAACAGCCTAATGATTGAAGTTAAAGCCCAGAGGAGGAGCACCCGAGTGAGAATGAAGATATCGTCGAGAGCAGGACCCGTCATCAGGGTCAAAAGTAAACCCCCAGACGAGTCGATGGAACTCAGTCCGAGAGGACCGAAGCCTCAACCGTTATAGAGGCCGAGCTGAGAGAAGTTAAGGACCAACTCAACAACATGATGGCGGCTATGAAAGGTAAAACTATAGTGGTCATTGAAGAGCTCGTGCAAAGGATAAATTACTATTCTCCACAGCAGTCATAGCCGAGCCCTTGCCGTCCAAGTTTAGGATACTGCAGGTGGATGCTTTCGACGAGTTGAAGGACCCCCTGGACCACCTAGAGACATACAAAGCCTACATGCATCTGCACGTCATCCCAAATAAAATCATATGCCGAGCATTCCCCACCACTCTGAAGGGGCCAACTCGCGTGTAGTACTATAAACTAAAAAGTGGGTCCATCTCCTCGTTTGCCCAGTTGAGCAAGTTATTTGTGGGACACTCCATTGGTGGCCAGCGACACTTAAGGCCCGCCACATACCTCCTCAACGTCAAGCAAGAAAAAACTGAGACTTTACATCACTATGTAACTTGGTTCAATGCGAAAGCATTGAAGGTCGACGACATCGACGACAAGGTGGCACTAACAGCGTTCATGAGTGGCCGCCAGCCAACGAAGATTCTTTTCTCGCTGGCCAAGGCAGCCCCGACTAGCATGACCGAGCACATTGTGAAGGCCCAGAAGCACATGAACGCCGAGGATGCCATGAACGCCTAAGAAGACCGATCCTCTAAGTTGAACAAAAAAGGTGATCAAGGAGAGAAGAACAGTCGAAGAAAGCGAGACAAGTCTAACTAACAAAGGTAGTCCTGGGACTTACCATCAGCAACACGGTTAAGCAGATTCAAAATGGCCCCGGGTACCAAACTATCATTTCGAGAAGTACACACCTATGAACACTTTTGTCGAGCAGGTTCTGTTGTAGATCAGGGATGACCCCGAGCTGCGGTGGCTGAAGAAACTGAAGACCCAACCCAACCTGTGCAATCCTGATAAGTATTGTCACTTCTATAAGGATCACAGCCACAACACGGAAGAATTCTTTGACTTAAAGGAACATACTGAAGCACTGATCCAAAGAAGAAGGCTCAACAAATTCTTGGCTGGTTAGCAGAATAGGGAAGATCATCGTGGTCAGTAAGACAGACCACCACAAGTTGCCAGGGATCAGAATAGGAATCTTGCAGGCGAGGTCTGAGTGATCTCCGGAGGGTTTATTGGTGGAAGAGAAAGTTGTTCTTCTAGAAAGGTCCATTCCTGACGACTAAGGACCGAGGGGCCCAGCGACGTCTATGTGGCTGACCAACTGAGCAAAGTTGCCAAAATTGAGGAGGTCATAACCTTCTCCGAGATCGATGCCTGTGGAGTCCAATAGCCACACGACGACCCCCTGGTCTTCACCATGGTTCTTGCCAACTACAAGGTACGCAGAATTCTGGTGCACAATGGCAGTTTAGCCGACACACTATTCCTCAATGCCTTTGACCAGCTCAATATAGGCCAAGAGAAACTACACCCGGTCAGGTCACTCTTGGCAAAATTCATCAGAGAAAAGATACAGCCGCTAGGGTCAATCAAATTACCCCTTATGATCGGCTCTAGCCTAAAGCAGTCGACTCAAATGGTCAACTTCTTGGTGGTAGACTGCACATCAACCTACAATGTCATTCTAGGAAGACCATCCCTCAATCAGCTGAAGGCCGTCGCTTTAACCTACCATCTCATGCTCAAATACCCGACCCTACATGGAGTGATAGAACTTAGAACAGACCAGACCACCGCCCGGGAGTGCTACAACACCTCTCTCACAGGGCCCAAACTAAAGGAAATAAAGACCCTTGATACTGCCAAAATCCAAGATGAAGAGCTCATCCAGAGAGGAGAACCAGTGAAAAATCTGATTAATGTCAGCATAGACGAAAGCAGGCCTGACAGAGAAGTTCAGATTGGATCAGCCCTTGTCCCCGATCTTCAGGTTGAGATGATCCAATTCTTGAAGAGGCACCGGTCTATATTTTCCTAGACGCACGAAGACATGACTGCGGATCAGTCCAGAGGTGGTCACACATCACCTCTGTGTTGATCGGCTCCATAAGTCAGTCAAACAGAAGTAACAAATCTTTGACAAAGAAAGAAATGAAGCCATAGTAGCTGAGGTCGACCGACTACTAAAGGTGGGGTTCATTCAGGAAGTAAAATATCCCGATTGGCTAGCCAAAGTAGTCCTGGTGAAGAAATCAAATGATAAGTGGAGAATGTGTATCGACTTCACCGACCTAAATAAGGCATGCCCAAAGGATAACTATCCTCTTCCTAGGATCGACCAACTAGTGGACTCTACCAGTGGCCATGAACTCCTCAGTTTCATGGGCGCCTTCTCGGGGTACAAGCAAATACTCATGAACGAGACCGACTAAGAGAAGACCTCATTCATCACAGATCGAAAGATTTACTGCTACTGAGTCATGCCTTTCGACCTCAAGAATACTGGGGCAACTTACAAGCGACTGGTCAATCTCATCTTCAAAAAGAAGATCAGCAGGAATGTCGACGTTTACATCGATGATATGCTGACCAAAAGCGGAGAAGTTGCCGACCACCTTGCAAACCTCGAGAAAACTTTTCAAGCGCTGCATGACTTCAAAATAAAGTTGAATCCAGCCAAGTGCACATTCGGAGTGTCGGGTAATAAATTCCTCGGATTCATGGTCAGCAAATGAGGGATCGAGGTTAATCCTGAGAAGATTAAAGTAGTGTTGGAAATGCAGTCTTCGAGAATGATCAAAGAAGTGCAAAAGCTGATGCGTCGGTTGGCAACCTTGAACAGGTTCATTTCAAAGGCGACCGACCACTACGCCCTATTTTTCAATGTCTTGAAGAAAGCATTCGTCTGGACAGAGAACTGTGAGCAAGCATTCGCCGACCTCAAGGTATACCTGACCTCCCCTCCACTACTTTCTCGAGCATTACCCGAAGGAGAGCTCTTGCTCTACCTAGTAGTTTTAGAAAATGCGGTGAGCTCGACCCTTATCCACAAAGACGGAGGGATCCAGAAGCCAATCTACTACAACAACCGAGCATTCCGAGGAGCAGAGTTCAGATATCCCCAGGTGGAGCAGTAAGCATTTGCTATTGCTGACAGATGAACCATTACGATAAATACTATAAAAATTAGAGACCTCTAGACGAGTGGCACAATGGTCAATGGAGTTGGCTAGTTCGACATCCAGTATCGACCATGACCAGCCATCAAAGGGCAAGCGGTGGCAGATTTCATCGCAGAGTTCACGACCGAGCTGCCTCTCATCAAGCAAGCTCAGACTTAATCGATAGCCAATCACTTGACAACTGATCCAGAGGCCGAGGTCATCTTTGACGCTCGATAAGTGTGGACAGTAAACATGGATGGGTCTACAAACCAGTCCGCCAGCGGCGCTGGTCTAGTCCTCATCTCCCCATAAGGAGATGCATTAGAGTATGCTATGTGTTTCGGTTTTCGAGCGACCAACAATGAGGCTGAGTACGAGGCTGTCTTAGTTGGCCTTAGGCTGACACTAGCAATGGGGGAAAATAGGTTTAAATTCTCAGTGACTCACAGTTAGTGGCGGTCAGGGGCAGGACGAGTATGAAGCACGGGAGGAGCGAATGAAAGCCTACAAGACTATCACAGAGGAACTCAAATCTCAATTTAACAAAATCCTTATTAAAACAGTCCATAGGGATAACAACCAGCGAGATGACGATCTCGCTCGGCTGGCCTCAGCTCCTGAGGGCCAGATGGGTAGAGGGGTACTGACAAAGTATCTGACCTAATCGATCATCGCTCAAAGGGAGATACCACTAACAGTTAGAATGACACAGGTCTGTATAGTCTAGGCATAGGACATCATCAACTTTTTGCAAAGTGATCAGCTGTCGAGCAATAAAGTCGTTGCCAGAAAATTAAGATACTGCGCTAGCAATTACGTGCTCATTCACGACAACCTATACAAACATGGCTTCTCGGTACCCTACCTAAGATGCATCTCAAATGAGGACTTTGAATATGTAACGAAAGAGGTACACAAAGGGATTTACGGCAATTATTCGGGCGAGCGGGCCTTATCGGGCAAAATCTTAAAGCCTGTCTACTACTGGCCAACCATACAGAAAGACGCAGAAGATTTTGTCAAGAAGTGTGACAAGTGCCAGAGGTTCACAACCACCCCCAGTCAGCCACCAGAGGAGTTCACTATAATCACTGCCCCATGGCCATTCGCCCAGTGGGGGATCGACATTGTAGGATTATTCCCGATCGAGAGAGGTCAAGTGAAATTTCTAATAGTAACGATCAACTACTTCACCAAATAGGTGGAAGCAGAGCCACTGGTGAAGATTACTAAGCAAAAAGTAATATACTTCGTATGGAAATCGATCATATGTTGGTTCACCATCCCGAGAAGCATCATCACCAACAACGGAAAGCAATTCGACAATTAAGGGGTCAGAGAGTTCTGTGGACGACTAGGCATCTAGAATAGATACTCCTCCCCTGCCCACCCCCAAGTTAATGGGCAGGTTGAGGTAACCAATAAAACAATCTTGAAAATGATCAAGACCAAGATGGAGTCAGCAAAAGGCCTGTGGGCCGAAGAACTCTCAAATGTCCTTTGAGCATACCGAACGACAGTACAAACTCTAACAGGAGAGACCCCGTTTATGCTCTCGTATGGGAGCGAGGTAGTCATCCCCGTGGAGATCGGTTTAACAAGCTATCAGACCACCAACTTTGATAAAGGCAAGAATGATTGAGCCCTCTAAGAAAGCCTAGATCAGATAGACGAGACCCGAGAAGCCTCAACTCTTAAAATAGCGGCCTACCAGCAAAAAATGAAGAAATACTACGATAACAAAGTCAGAAAGAGGGAGTTCAGAGTAGGGGAATTGGTCCTCCAAAAATTTTCTCTCGCCACTAAAGATCCCCGAGAGGGAAAGCTGGGGCCGAGCTGGGAAGAGCCTTATTAAGTGAAAGACCGAGTAAGATCTGGGGTGTACTGACTAAAAGACACGACCGACAAGATACTTTCACATGCATGGAATGCTGAGCATCTTAAAAAATACTACCAGTAAGAGAGCATGTAAACGACTGCAATAAAAATATCCTTCTTCTACATTGTCTTTTTTATACCTTCCCTACAAACTCAACATCTACAAAGAAAACTTAACAGACAGGTCTCTTGAAGACCTGGTCGGCTAAAGAACGGTTGGGTCGATTTAAGGTACCCAACCGAGGCCCGAAGATCTCTACAAAGTTCAATAGTCAGATTTCTTGGGGACCTGGATGGCCAAAGAACGGTTGGGTCGATTTAAGGTACCCAACCGAGACCCAAAGATTTCTACAAAGTTCAACAACCAGGTCGTTTGAGGACCTGGTTAGCCAAAGAACGGTTAGGTTAATTTAAGGTACCCAACCGAGACCCGAAGATTTTTACAAAGTTCAACAGCCAGGTCGCCATGAGGACCTGGTTGGCCAAATAATGGTTGGGTTGATTTAAGATACCCAACCGAGGCCTGAAAATCTCTATAAAGTTCAACAGTCAGGTCGCTTGAGGACCAGGTTGGCCAAAGAGCGGTTGAGTCAATTTAAGGTACCTAACCGAGGCTCGAAGATTTCTACAAAGTTCAACAGCCAGGTCGACATGAGGACTTAGTCGGCCAAAGAACGGTTGATTCAGTTTAAGGTACCCAACTGAGGCCCAAAGACTTCTACAAAGTTTAACAGCCAGATCACTTGAGGACTTGGTCAGCCAAAGAACGGTTGGATCGATTTAAGGTACCCAATCGAGGCCCAAAAATTTCTACAAAGTTCAACAGTCGGGTCGCTATGAGGACCTGATCGGCCAAAAAATGGTTGGGTCGATTTAAGGTACCCAATCGAGGTTCGAAGATTTCTACAAAGTTCAACAGCCAGGTCAACATGAGGACTTAGTCGGCCAAAGAATGATTGGGTCGATTTAAGGTACCCAATCGAGGACCGAAGACTTCTACAAAGTTCAACAATCAGGTCGCTTGAGTATCTGGTCGGCCAAAGAACGATCGGGTTAATTTAAGGTACCCAACCGACGCCTGAAAATTTCTACAAACTTTAACAGCCAGGTCGCCATAAGGACTTGGTCGGCCAAAGAACGGTTGGGTCAATTTAAGGTACCCAACCGAGACCCGAAGACTTCTACAAAGTTCAATAGCGAGGTCGCTTGGGGACCTGGTCGGCCAAAGAATGATCGAGTCGATTTAAGGTACCCAACCGAGGCCCTAGAGACTTCTGCAAAAACTTTGACAGCTAGAAGGTTTGGATCACCAAAGAATCCAGCTGAGCACTCAAAGAAATCAGCCAAAAAGGTAAAATCTATGACCAAAGATCACTTTAGCACAAAGGTGGGTCAAAAAAAGGTCATGCTATTTAAAAAGGCCAACCGAGAATCTGAAGGCTTGAAAGAATTCTTGCGAATATTTTGAGGTTTGGTGGTCGAATGATTTTAGAATCCGATCGAGGCGTCAAACCCTTAGTAATTTCCATTGCCCCAAGTTCTGGTCAGTCAGAACAGGAAAAAGGCTACTAGAAAGCCCGACCGAAATACCCAACACTTAGAAAAAAATTAAAGAGTCTACAAGATATCATCCAGAGATGGGGTATTACATTCATTCAAAGGTAGAAAGACCAACCGAGAGGTCTAACACTTAGCAAAATAAAAAAATATAAACAAGCAGTCGCTTAAGAAAGGCGACCGAGGCATACAACATTTGACATAAGTACAGAAGACAAAGAAACATTCATTCAAACTAAGAGTGAAGACATCCAAAAATAGATTTTCATTCATATTATAGAATTGTTTTTACAAAAAGTAAATAGAAATAAAAGCAAAGATTATATAAAGACAAAAAGAAGAAAAAGGGAGGTCAGGCCGAGGACTTTTCAGCAGGCTTCTCGACCGAGCCCCCTTCCTCGGCTTCTGGATCTTCATTATCCCAAAGAAATGGGAGAAGTCTAAATCTTTGAAGGAGGCTGCTGCTCGGGCCTTCATCACGCTGAAGCCGCTGACGTAGTACTCAACGGTCTCTATATCGAATTCTTCTGAGGTCTTGAAGGCCTCAACAACCTCATCCTTGGCCTTGGTCAGTTTAGCTGAGAGCTCGGAAGAGGCCTTGCACTCCGTGGCCAGCTTTTCCTCTAGCTCCTTGATCCTCGCCTCATCGCCAGCCTCCCTCTCGGCCAGGAGGCCAACCACTTCTTTCTTGGCCTGAGTGGCCATTTGCTGGGCCTCGGCCCTGGCCTTCTTCTACTCCTCGAGTTGCTTCGAGAGTTTGGCCTGTGCAGACGCAGCCTTCTTGGCCTTCGAGGCACTTAGAACCTCTCACTGATAGCAGCGACTGAACATGTGGATGGCCCGAGCATAAGCCTGTAAGGAAAAAATGAAGAAAGAGATCAAGTATGACGAATAAGACTAAAGTAGGCAGCAAGGAATAAAAAGTGCAAATAAAAGACTTACCCGGGTCAGATCCATAAGTAGGTCATTGGCCAAGGGAACTGTCCTGACCTCAGCCATAGTGGGGTTGGCCTCCCCAACGAACGCGACCATTTTGACCTGAGCCGCATTGAACTTGCTCAGCATCTCGCAAGAAGGGCACGAAGGACCCATTGGAAGGGGAGGGTCTGAGGCGACTCGAGGGTTGGCTACTGTTAGCCCTAAGGTTTAACGAATCAATTTATTGATTTTAATAATAACGAACAATGCTTTTAGAAAGTTAAAAAGAGATTTTTTAATAAGCTCCAAGTTTTATGAAAAATATATAAATGATTTCAATCAATATATTAACAAGTTAAAATGATCATATCCATTAATCATATCTTGTTATATATACTTTATTTAATCGTCAAAATATCTTAAATGATTATGTAATAGGTTAACACCCATGATTGGGGTTAATTTTGTATTTAGTATTGTTTGAAGTGATTTCAGGTATTAAAATAAGTGTTCAAATATTTTAACGTCATTAAAAATCTTTTCCAAACAGAGCCTAATCCCAGAAAACCAAAAATAGAGTTTTTCCTAAAACTCTGAGTCGACCCAAAGTGATCAACTCTCTGGATCTCTAACAGGAATAACCCTGAGTCGACCCAAATCTTTTATGAGTCGATCCAAATCACTTTGCTCTCTGGATGTTTAACAGGCATAGCCCTGAGTTGACCCAAACCTTTTATGAGTCGACCCAAATTACTTTGCTCTCTGGATCTTTAACAGGCATAGCCATGAGTCGACCTATTTTGTTCATAAGTCGACCCAAGTCTAATGAAAAGCACATGAGCCGATACAAGTCAGCCCAGACCTTGACTCAACATGCAAAATGACACCATGAGTCGATCCAAATCAATCATGAGTCAACTCAAAGTATACATCCCTCATAGGAACTACCTTGAGTCGACCCAAGCACCCTATGAGTTAACCCAAATAAACATGAGCTGACATAAAGACACTGTTAGTCGACCTAATGCCATTATACCTCACAGGTAGCATTCATGAGTCGATCCAATGTCCTTATGAGTCGACCCAAGTAAAATGAGCTAACACAGAAAGTCATATCAGTCGACCCACGACACCAAGACTGCATAGAGACACTCATGAGTCGACCCAAAGTCTTCATGAGTCGACCCACTGAAGCCTTGTGTCAAACAACAGAGACACCACCAGTTTGAGTCGATCAACAGCAGCCCTCTGTCAAACAACAAAGAGAGATTCACTTTAAGTCGACCTAGTTTTTGTGTGAGTCGACTCACCAACACAGTAATCTTCTCCAAGAAAATTGAGTCAACCCAAACTCACTTTGAGTCGACCCAAACTTACGCCGAAAGGATTTCAACGCGATTTACGGAGAGAAACAATGATGTCTCAGAGTATTAAATGCCAGGATCTGATCTTCAACGACTATATTCAAACATACATTAAAATGGAGATTCTTTTCAGTAGCAATTCCAATAAGATATCTCAAATCATTGAAAAAGAGAACTCAAGATCACATAAATTAAATGCAAGATTTTGCTACAGTAAAATCAAATTTTGATATTTGGCGTTATTATTCATGTTGACCTAAAGGTCTTTCAATCAAGCCTTCAAGCTTTTGTTTGCTTGTTTTTTGACTCAACAACATATTGATTTAAAGCTCTATGAGTTTAATAGCTAAAACAATCTAATATTTTGTTGTTTGTATGTCTCTAAGCATTATATGCTTAGCATCATAACATATTAGATTAGGGGAGATTGTTAACACA
>JAUTBS010330548.1:0-10680 GCA_032361285.1 Aequorea victoria | reverse complement strand
GTTTTAAGAATAAAATTAAAATTTTTCTATTTTGTTATTAAAATGCAAAAAAAAAAAAAAAAACTTATTTGGGCAAACGAGCCCCATTCCCTTGCGTGTGCGTGCACTGTCAGGTAAAACCCATTTCCAAGCGACCAGCACTGACTGGACCTTGGTGAGAGTGAGACAGAGAGAAACGGCTCATTTAGAACGCAACGGAGACGTGCTGGAGAGAGAGAAAGAGAACTTTCTTTAACTCCTTCGGGCGCAAAGCGACTTCCTCAACCTTAGGGCAAAGAATCAACATCTACGCAGATTACAGAAGTTCCCCTCCATTTTGGTTTCATCAATCTCTCTCTCTAATTCCCTGAAATCTTCGATTTGCAGACAGTGAAGTTCAACTCAAATATGGAACTCTTGCGCGCCAACCTCTCTCGGGTTCGAATCCCCGAGCCGACTAATCGAATATACAAACAAGAATGTTGCATTTCTTTCGATACTCCGGTTGTCTCTTTATCTCTGTTTTTGTTTTTGGGTGAAATAATCATCTGTTTGGTTGCTGGGAAAGTGTGTGAAACTAATAGACTTGACGCCGACCATGTGGTCCTGTTTATCACAGGGAAAAGGAAAAAATAAAAATGCTTTTTATTCTTAGTAGTTATACCTCGTTACAACTAGTTGGATTTATCTAATCAACACAGAGAGCCATGCTTTGTGGTGACGCGCGCGTGTAAGTGTGTACGCAAATTTCATATTCCTTATTTTTCCCCTTCGTAACTAAGCTTAGGGTTCTGTTGTTTCATGTAAATATACGTTCTGATAGAGTCTCTCTTTGGCTTAACTGAGGCGATCTTTTAATTCTTACAAATTAAAGGTTCTTACAAGTGAGAATGAACATAGTTTTTTTTTTTCTTTTTCTTCTCTTTACTCAGTTTTCTTGGCAACCAACCAGAGGGACAATGTTCTACATTGAACTTGCATTGTTTTGTGACAATTACGTGTCCTGACCGTGTTTATGTTGCGTTTTTCAGAAATCTGACGGTGGGCTGTTTATTGATATGAACACATTTCTTGCCTTTGGGAAGGATTGTGTGGGTTGGAATTTTGAGAAGACTGGAAATCCAGTTTATTTGCATATAAGGCAGACAAAAAAGCCAGTTTCTGAAGATAGACCTTTGAAGAAACCAACCCTTCTGGCTATAGGTATCTCAGTTATGATGGATGCTTGTGATCTGATTAAAATTTACTACGTGTTAGTAACTTTGTATCAATTTCAGATTTTGATTCTGGACGCTTTTGTTTTTGGTCTGTTATTGCGTTCTGCAACTATTGCAGTACCTGTTGGATACTCACTACTCGAATTTTAAGTGTTTATCCTGTTGTGCAGTTTTAATTTCCTGCCATTGAGACTTTCAACCAAAGACATGTAGAAACCTAGGAGGCTATTGCAATTGTAAATTGTAAGAGTATGCTAAGTTTCCAGTAGCACATGCAATGATGTAAAGGAGTTCAAATGAATGGATGGATAAAACAGCACACACTCTATTAGCTCAACTGGAAAAATCCTTCCCACGCAAAATATATGATATGTACTGATGAAATACAAATATTGAGTTTTGGTTTATAGAGAGAAAAATCAGTGAATAGGTTTTAGGGTTTTTAACTTTTCTTTAACTCTATTTAAGTATTTATATTAAAGCATCAGAATGTCGAATTAACAAAAATACCCTCCAAACATAAACATGAGAAGAAAATAAGAATAAAATAGAAAATAAACTCATAACACTCCCCCTCAAGCTGAAGCATAGCGATTAAACATGCCCAGCTTGAAGGATAATCGTTGAAAGGAGGGTCGAGGTAAAAGTTCCGTGAGAATATTGGCCAATTAATCTTTTGAGCGAATATACGGAGTGACAATATGCTTCTACAATAACAAATCTCGAATAAAGTGGCAATCAACTTCGATGAACGCTCGTGAAAGACTGGATTATTAACAATGAAAATTGCCGCTAGATTATCACAAAATATCTGCATTGTAGAAGCAATGCGAACGCCAAAATTCAGAAGAAGAGAACAAATCCATAACAGTTTCGACGCACTATGAGCCATAGCGTGATACTCAGTTTCAACACTTCAGCACTAGAACGAACAACAACAGCCTGTTTTTTATTACATCACGTAACAAGCTTACCTCCAACAAAGGTGTAGTAGTCAGAAGTAGAGCGCCGATTAGAGCGACTACCAATGCAATCTGTATCATTAAAGCCAACAACATACAAGAAACTAGACGGGCGATAGAGCAAATCACGACCGAGAGAACTAGACAAACAACATCAAAGTGAGACTGTCACAGAACATACCTAAACTGACTCATTATGCCAACGACATATGTAATGTTAGGACGAGTAACAATTAGATAAATTAATTTTTCCACAAGGCAGCGATAACGATCGACATCAAGGAAAGGATCGCCAAGCTTAACAAGCTTTGTAGTAGAGTTCATAAGAGTATCAACTGGGCGAATACCAAGAAGACCAGTTTCAAATAAAAAACAGGGCGGATTCCCGTTGTGCGAGACTAATGCTATGAGAAGATTGAGCAATCTCAATACCAAGAAAATAGCGAATCAGATCAAAGTCTTTAGTATGAAACGTTTGACCAAAGTGTCGCTTCAAGGCAACAATACCCACAAAATCATCACCAGAAATACTAATATCATCAACGTAGACAATCAATACAATGGTGACGCTATAAGAATGACGAAAGAAAAAAGAATGATCAGCAGTGAAACGCTGGAAGCCATAATCCAGCACAACAAAGCTAAAACGGTCAAACCAAGCACGCTTCAGATCATACAGAGCCTTATGCAAACGACACACAAAATGTTCGTTGTCAGAGACAACATAACTAAGCTGATATAATGGCTAAGATAGATTAACTGCCACGGATAGAAGACTTCGAACAGAATTAAGACGAGCCACAGAAGAGAAAGTCTCCAGATAATCAACACCATAAGTCTAAGTGTACCCTTTTGCCACTAAGCGGGCCTTAAGCCGCTCAACGGATCCATCTGAGAGATATTTGACAGCATACACCCAACGACAACCTACTGTCTGTTTCTATGAATGAAGGGAAGTAAGCTTTCAGATATGATTCTTATGAAGATCACTCATTTCGTAATTCATAGCGTGTTTCTAGCCAGATAGTGACATAACCTGCTTATATGAAGATGGAATAGAAACAATGGACAAGGCACAAGTAAAGGAATGAAGACAAGGAGAGACTCTATCACAAGACACATACTGAGCAATAGGATGTCGAGTACAAGTACATTTACCTTGCCGCAAAGCATTGAGCAGGTCATCAGTTGGAGTAGGGACCGTCGACGAGGAAGATGAGGTGTTCGGGCTATTTGGCACAATAGTCTTGTCCTGAGATCGCTGATACACCTGCAGTGGAGGAGAGGGAACCTGCACATGAAGAGTGATAGGCAAGGGAATGGTAGGATAGGTCAACTCTCTTTCACGACAACATATAAGGTCATATAATAAGTCCTTCTCGACAGAAGTAAAGGAGGTCGACTCAAACAAATTAACACCATCACTGACAAAGTAGCATCGAGAGTCGGGATGATAACAACGATATCCCTTTTGAGGACTACCCAAGAAAAACACGCTTACGATCCCGAGGAGATAACTTATCAAGACCGGGATCAAGAACATGAATAAAGGTAACACGACCAATCACACGGGGAATGATGGGAAGAGGAGATGAATCAGAATATAATAATGCATATGGTGACTTATGATTCACAACTATAAAGGACATACGGTTAATGAGATGACAAGCAGCAAGAACATCATCCCAAGATTATTTTGGTACCTGCATGTGGAATAAGGTACGCTTAATATTTAACAAGTGCGGATGCTTACGCTCAACGAGACCATTCTGTTGAGAGGTACGAGCACAACTAGTTTGATAAATAACACCACGATCAACACAAAAAGAGGTAACAAGAGACTACATATACTCTAAGGCATTATATGGGCAAACGATTTTGATACGTTTGTCAAATTGAGTAAGGATCTCATTATAAAACTTGGTGAGAATGAGAGGCAACTTAGATCATTTTTTTCACTAAAAATAACAAAGTCATACGAGAGAAATCATAAACAAAGATAGCAAAATAAAAATATCCATTAGAACTAGGAGTTTGAGAAGGACCCCAAATATCAGTATGAATTAAATCAAAAGATGCAGACTGACGACCATGACTACTAGAAAGAAAAGAGATACGGTGATGTTTGCCTAACTGACAAGTTTCACATTCTAAACTAGACAAAAAACTCAAAGTAAGAATAGCGAACTTAAGTTTGGCCAAAGAAGGGTGACCCAACCAAGAATGCACTGAAGAACAGGAACAGAAGCACTCAAGGCAGAAGATGGAATATGAGATGCACGATTAGTATTCAGAAAGTAGAGACCAGCTTGCTCATGCCCCGAATCAATCATCTTCTTGGTTTGCAGATCCTAAAAAACACAAGAAGAAGGAGAAAACGTTACGGAGCAATTTAAAGTTTTAGTCAACTGACTAACAGAGAGTTAATTGAAAGGAGAACTAGGGACATATAGACAAGATGGTAAAGCAAGGAATTTATTGGGATGAATATCACCTTTGCCCTGTACTGGACGAGAAGAACTACCAGCTAACACAATGTTATGATTAATAGGAGGAAAATCAAAAAAATTGAATGGATTACCAGACATGTGAGAGCTAGCTCTAGAATCTATAATCCATGAAGGAGACGACAGAGTGGCAAATGCAGTATTACCTGAATTGGCTAAAATACAGTAGAAGTTGAAGAAGAATAAGCACTTTGTAATGCCTGAACAAGATTGCTAAGTTGAGAAGTGAGTGCCTCCTGAGAACTAGAAATGTGAGCCACTTGACTAGAAGGTGCTGAAGATGTCAGAGACTGTAAAATACCATCAGTAACTTGATGAGCATGACTGGGCTTGCCATGCTTTTTCTAACAGTAGGGTTCAGTACGATTGCTACCTCCACAATGATCACATTTCCTATCACCACGACCATCCGTTCGTCCAACACCACGGGAGCCACCGCAAGAACTACACCCATCACGTGGACCACTACAATCACCAATAGAGACTAAGCTGAGAACTTTGAAAAAGAAGTAGGGCGAGAAACAAGGGATGACTGTCCCAATGATGAGCGCAATAGGCGAGAATAAGCATTAGCTGTAGTAGGCAATGCCTCAATGACAAGAATTTGATCTTTGAACCCTTGTAACTCAGAATCCAAATCATAAAACAAGGAAGCAATCATAAAGTCCTCCAAGTGACGTTGTTATGCTAGATCAGTAGTAAAGGGGCGTAACTGCGGTAACTCATCCCAAATTTTTTTCAACATGCTGTAATACTCAGATAATGGCTTTCCAGATTGCTTCGTAGTGAAAACTTTATCATAGATCTCAAAAACACGGGAAACATTACTCTGATGAAAGATGATGAGAGAAAGATTCAGCTACATAATCCCATATCTTCTTAGAACTGTCGATGCAATAGAAGACTTCATACTATGCCACAACCAGGCCATAACAACAGAATCTTCACACATTCAATCTTCATATTTTGGATCTGTTTTAAGCAAGGGATCATCAATCACGTGCTTTAATTTTACGCTGCCCACGCAAAAAAAAAAATTACAGCATGTGCCTAAGCAAGATAATTGACCCCAGTTAACTTCGTAGATGTAATTGATTTGGACATATCATCATCCCCGATTAAGGAGGTTTTGCTTTCAGCCATAAGGCAGAACTCCAATTCCAGCCAACCAAAAGAAATACCAAAGACAGATTGTGCACAAGAACAACTTCAGCAAAACCATCTAACACAATCCCATCAAAGGCTCAAGAAACTAGAGGCCACAGAACTAGGTGTCCAAAAAGAACTCGAAGCCCAAGAACCAGAGACCCATATAGCAAATCTAAAACCAAAGAACAGAGATCGTTGGATCAAACCCAAAACCAAAGAACAGAGAACCATAGAACCAGAGAACACATCGGAGGGCCGCCAGAGTCGGGCAAAGGGTCGGAGATGGTTGATGGAGTCAGGTGGAATGCCGACGATGGTCGCCGGTGCAAAATGAGGTCCAATCTCAGTAGATGGTCGCTGGACGAAGGCGATTATGGTTGATAGAAGGCGAAGCCGGTGCAAAACATGCTTAGGATTAGGGTTGACAGAGCTAGACGAAGGCGAAGGGTTGCGATTAGGGTCAACGCAGTCCTGGTGTCGGCAATGGTTCTCCAGACTTGCTTAGGGTTGGTGATGGCGATGCTCGGGGCAAGCTCTTGTCGGCGATGCATACATTCACCAGCCATTTTTGCCTCTGATACTGTGATGAAATACGAACATTGAGTTTTGGAGTAAGAGAAAGAGAGACAAAAGAGGTGAATAGGGTCCTAAATAAGGAAAGATATGTAAAAAGCAAGTCCGATTACGTCTATTCTGAATTCTAAATGGAATGTAGGGATCCATATATAAATACAATATCTATTTAGATATGCTCGAATAACTCCTTTTCAGAATGAGAATGTATATCCCTATTCCGGTATGGTCCGGTATGGAATGAACTTATAATCATGAAATCGACTTGATCATCAGATTATAGATTATAAGTTCATAACATGTCGTATCAGTGGAGAATTCTGAGAATATTTCATTCTTACCGGATCGGTACAAAGAAATCAGTGAATAGGTTTTAGGGGTTCTAACTTTCCCTTTACCTCTAACATCTAAGCATTTATATTAAAGTAATAGAGAGTCCAAATGACAAAAACACCCTCCAAACATAAACATGAGATGAAAATAAGAATAAAACAAAAAATAAACTCTAACATGTACCAATGTGCAAAACTTGTTCCCATATGATAGGAACAAAAACATCATTGGTGATTACTTCCACAAGCAGTAGAAAGTGAGTAGAACAAGTGGTGTTTGGCTATTGGGCTATTTGGCTATTTGGTTGTGGAAACATATTTAACTTTCTCTTTTAGTATCTTTTTTTGATCGGCAAATACATGCACTCCCATACCTTGCATTTTGCATGGTTAGAACTCCCCACCTCCCAATTGGAGGGTAACACCGATACCATTGGGCCAAAGGCCACTTGGTATCCTGTTGCAAGAATTATGTACTAATCGTACTGATTTGGTTCCCATATGAGAGGGAGGAAAACATTGTGCATAGTTACTTCCACAAGCTGTAGGAAGTAGTTGCAAAAGAATAGAGTGAAACTTGTGGTGCTTGGCTATTTGGTGGTGGAGACATGTTCCGCTCTTTCTTTGAGCAGCCTGTAGCATTGATTATGTTATGGTTGCATGGTTGTAGAGGTTCTTTGTCTATGCCGACCATGTGGACTAAAGTTACAGTTTTTATTTGGGGAAAAGTTATGTTTTTAATATATATACATTTTTTTCCCAGCATTTAACTACGGAGGAATGGCTTGCTTTTTGATATTGTCTGATCTGCAGGTGTTGACGGAGGGTTTGACAATAATGAACCTGACTACGAAGAAACTCAAAATATAGTCATATTGCCAGATTATGTAACTCTTCCATTTCCTTCTGTTGAGTTGCCAGAGAAGGTACTTTTTGTTTACCCCCTTTTTTTGTTGTTGTTTTAAGTTTTTTACATTTTTCGTTTACTATTTTCTCTTTTGATTTTAGTCTTAGAAGAAAGCAATAATCTCAAAGAAGAATTTGTTTGCAATTTTCGGGGTCATTTTTATTCAAATTGGCAGGTAAGGTTGGCAGTTGATGCTATTTTAATGGCTGAGGGGGCTGAGCGGAAGGAGCAAGTTGCATCTTGGACCGCTGATAAGAAACACATTAGTACACACACTATGAATCTGCAACAGCTTGACAATGGAGTTATTGTTCCTCCGTCTGGGTGGAAATGTGCCAAGTGTGACAAGACAGAAAATCTCTGGTTAAATTTGACTGATGGAATGATCCTTTGTGGTAGGAGAAATTGGGATGGAAGTGGTGGTAACAACCATGCAATTGAACATTATAACGAAACAGGCTACCCTCTTGCTGTAAAGCTTGGGACAGTAACTGCTGATCTAGATGCAGCAGGTAATGCCACCATGCTTCTTTAAAGAAGAAATTCATTATTGATATTGCCGCTCTTTGTTATTTAGTTTACCAAGTTGGGTAGTCATATGAAAATTTCTGTTAGTTAAATGTAAAAGTCTTTGCCAGCTTGTTCAATTCATGATTGAGTTGAAAACTTTTCTCTAATCATTGTGGTTCTCTTGTTAAAAAAAAAAAATTCACGGTTATGGGAAATTTGTCTATGTGACTTTTTGTCAGTATTTTTGTAGACTACGAGTCATTTTTGTCGTTCTCCCATGTTATATATGGGTTTTTTCTCTCTCTTTTGGATGACATTCCCTTAATGTCCTTCTATGGAATCTTATTTACCTCTCAAAATAAATAATAATTCACGGTTATATCTTATTGTGTTAACATTATGGTTTCCTGAATTGGTAGCAGTTATTTCTTTCTCAAATTATTTACGAGGCAAAGGCATTGATCCTAAACATATTAATTGTGTAGTGATGAGAAAATGGACAAGTAAATAGAAATCTAGTGCACTTGCTGTCCGAGAAGTAGAATCAGTTTGTCACTACTTTTGTGGGAACTGGGAAGAGCTGTTGTCTTGTCAGTGTCCTCCAGCTGAAGATTGCTGAAGAGTATTGAAACCTTTTTCTTTTTATAAGTATCTGTGAGTGAAACCTTTGACTCGTGATGTACAAACGAACAATTACCAGAAACCATTGAATAATGACATAGAAAAGAAAAGAATGTAACCTTGAACTGTAAATTTGCACCTCAACATAGTTCTGACAGTGAAAAGAATGTAACCTTGAAGGCTTGAACTTTCAAGAGGAACTCTTATTTCTAGTATTAGTCAGTTGATGAGAACATTCAGAGCCAAGAGCGTCATATAGGCAAAATTGGGAAGAAATATAGTGCTTAGAAAGCATAAGAATGATAGAAGACTTTCCGACCATTTTGACCGGCTAGGAAAATGTGCAGTAATCTATTTTGCTAGAAAAATGTTGTACACGCAAAAGTTCTTTGAAAAATCTTCATTATGATGATGTGATGATGACATTTTTGAATTATAATGCTCATTGATGGGTATTTTATTTTGAAGTGACAAATTAAATTACCCAAATCATATGCATCAAAATTATATGCTCAATTTATGTCCTTTTAACACTAGTTATTATGTAAAATAGACTTGGTGGTGTTCTGATAGAGATTAGGTTGTCATTCTGACAAAAGCGATGTTGCCGCAAAACTATAGATTGATAATAGACACCTGGGAAATTATTTTGATGTGAATTGGGAAGCCAATCTAGAGGTAGAATCTGTAAAAGTGAATGATTCTTGTTTTCTGACTAGACTATATACAGAAAATTGTATCTCAAATTTGTCTAGAGATTGGAGGCAGTAGGTAAAAGAAAGTAAAAAGGAAAAGGATGCTAATGCAAACATGCTCAGTTTGGGAAGGTGCTGAATTAATCTACGAGTTCCCTTTCTTTCTCTCTTCACCATGCAATTGGTTCTTTTTATTTTTTATTTTTAAAAAACCTTGATTATAGGATTTGCCTTAATTCAAGTAACTGTGAGATAAAAATTGTGGCAGCTCAGATGTTTTTTCTTACCCGGAGGATGAAAGTGTCCTGGATCCACTTTTAGCGCAACATCTGGCATTTCTTGGTATTGATTTTTCATCCCTACAGAAGGTTAGTTTTACATTTTGGCAATTTTGCTTCGTAGTTATGGCCTAAGACTTTTGACATTGCAATTTTGCTCTTATTCCTTTTACGCAAAATGTGTTCTTCAATAACAGTGACAAAATTCCCCAGACATGGAAGGAATAGAGAATATATATTCTGTTTTAGCTATATGTTTATGTGCCTGCATATTAAAAATGGATCTTCTTCATTTTCATCACACTTGCTGCACTGTTTATGTGATTATTGCATGAGAGAACGTCTAAATCAATTCATAAGTGGCTATGAGTTAATAACATCTCTGTTCTATAATTACATGTTTGTTTAGTTGTGACCATGGAGGGAAGTGGTTTTTCTAATTTTCTTAAATTTCACCTTTAGAAGGTTGATAAAATTCACATAGTTACTTTGATTTTCCTTTTGATAGAAAATTTATATTCTGTTTTAGCTTTTGCTTTCAAGACAGTGGCAGATTGTGAAAAATCTTTGTTAAACTCTGAATTTTGTGAAATTTTTACTAGAAGTTCTTCCATCTGTCTAGGGCATTGCATAAGACTTTCAGAAGAAAATTGGAGGTATGGAGGTGTCAAAAATCAAGCTGCTGTCCACTTCACTGCAGTGCAAACTTTTGGTCCGCTTTTTGAATTTTAATAAATACTTTCCAACCTTAGAAAATTCTGAATTTCTTTTATGATGTTTCTCTATATGTCTAGTTTGTTGGGTAAAAACATCAAGGTTTAATTTGAAGGGAATAATTTCCAGATATTCGTAAGGTAAGTACTGTCTGGTTGCATAATGAACTATTGGTTAAGTTTTTATGTCTATATAATGTTTGACAAATTTTTCTCATATGCAATACATTTTTTTTT
>JAUTBS010330437.1:0-10680 GCA_032361285.1 Aequorea victoria | reverse complement strand
GATGGGTGGCGATGCTGATGACGATGACGTTGGTGGTGCTCGCTCGGTGGTGGTGGCGGTGATACTATGGCAGCGGTGTGACTCTTGTGGAATAGAGAGCCGAAAAGGAGAGGGGATCGCAGAGAGATAGAGATGACAGAGATGAATGAGGTCTCTAAGGAGGGAAGTCCCGTTTTAAAGGGATAATGACCAACAATTCAGGGATCACTTTCCCTGATTCATTCCTTCTGATTTATCTTTCTAAAATCAACCACCAGTTGTCATCACATGCACAGCTAGATTTCATTCTTTATTTTATTTCTCCATTTTTGTCTCATTCTTTCCTTATTTCATTATTAACATGATTATTCTTTTATTATATTTAAAAGTTTCAGAATCTTTAATTTATTTAATTAAAATTTTTAATTAGTTAGTTATTTTAATTAAATAATTTGTTATATAAATTATCGGGTTTTACAATCCTTCCAAAGCAGACCTCTTCTTTCTCCCATTATCCATTGCCAGCATGCGTCACGAAATCATTTTCTTTTTCTAGAAAGCTCACATTCTCCATTGCCAGCATTCAAATAAATGCCGGTATTTTCTTTTCTAAAAATTAGTTTCCTTTCTATCTCAGATTACTAAAATTAATTCTCTATATTAGCGTGTATATTTTCTATATACATCAGTTTCTTATATAAATACTTGTACATGATTTACAGGGACAAAATTGACAAATAAATTAATAAATTTAAAAGTTAAGACTTATTACAATAGTCAACTTATGATTAGGACCTATCTCTACATAAATTTTTTAAATAGGACTCTAAAATAATTATTCTAAATTATTAACCAAAGCCATTGTCTTAAATAATAATAATAAAAAACTTCCAAGAATTATGGTTGTTTATTTTACACTATAAAAGTTTAAAAATAAACCTTTTGATGGTTCAAAACCTCAATTGCTCACATTACATCGGCAATAAAAATAAAATCAATGTCAATTAATTGACTCAAAATCAAACATAATAATTATTTTATCAGAAATCTTAAAACTCCACATTTTAGAACTATAGTTGACTTGATTTCAATTCGATTTTGTGCCCAATTTAAATACGTAGACAGCTTATTTCAAATGGTACAGTCACAAATCTAAGTAAATTTTAAATTTACACTTACATTAAAATTTAATTTAAACTAAATATTTTCATTTAGAATTACGGTTGTTTTGATTCCAATCCGTCTTTGCGCCCGATTTGAATACGTAAGCAACCTATGTAAAAAGGTACAGTCATAATAAAGTGAAATTTTAACTTGTACTTGAATAAATTAAAAACACGAATTCACCTAAACGGGCAGTCATAATATTTTGTGAACCCGCGTAATTGCAGTCACAACGTCTTATGAACCTACCCAATTAAGGCGTATTCAAAAAATTAAAAATAAATAAGTTTTATATTCATTAAATTTAAAACAACAAAAAATAAAAAAAAATTCTTTTAAGAAGTATGACTGCTTGATTCTAGTACGGCTCTACTCCCGACATAGATATGCAGGCAACCTTTTCATATATCTGCAGTCGTAAATGTAAGTGAATCAAAATATTCACCCAAATTAATAAAATATAATTATCATTGTTTTCTACTCATGTAATAAGATGCGAGATATTAAAATCACTGAAATTAAAAAAATTTCTCTATAAATAAGGAAAGTAAGTAAAAGATACAGTTTATCTTGAATGTGTCCGACATACATAATAAGAACTTATGTGACATATCGTCATATGAATGAGATTATGTTAAGTGGTTAATAAAAAAAATACTTTTTTTTGCCTAACATAAAAGATCCTAACCAATCTCAGACATGAACTTGCCTAGAGAAGGTAGTTCAACAACCAGACCACCATTATTTGATGGTAGTAACTACTCTTATTGAGAATCTCGTATGAGGGTATTTTTAAAATCTGTTAATGATAGAGTTTAGATGTCCATCGTTAATGGTTATACCCCGCTCACTGTAAAATCTGAAACTGAGCTAATTCCTAGACATATAGAACAATGAAAAAAAGAGATTTTAAAGAGATTAGCTGAAATAGCGAGGCTATTAATTTCATCTTTAGTGGTGTCACACCAGATGAGTTTAGTCGAATCTGTACATGTAAAACTGCTAAAGAAACATGAGATATTCTTCAAGTCACTCATGAAAGAACTACTTCTGTCAAACGTGCAAAATCTCAAAGGCTCATAACTATTTTTGAAATTTTACGAATGGAAGATGATGAGCCATTTGATACTTTTTATGCAAAATTGAGTGACACTGTAAATTTTAGTTTTAATCTTAGAGAAAAATACCCAAATCTCATATTGTTAAAAAAATCTTACGGTCTTTACGTGAAAGATTCCAACCAAAGATTACTTTTATTGAAGAAAGCAAATATATTGATTCTTTATTGGTAGAACAATTGGTAGGAAATCTTCAGACTTTTGAATCAAATTTACGTCAATCTAAGAAGACCAAAAGTCTTGCATTAAAATCTTTTCAGAATGACGCTGAAACATCAGATGATGCTATGGAGTTTAATCCTGAAATTATGAAATCTTTTATGAAAAAATTTAAGAAATTTATTATGAGTCAAAAACCTAACTTCATGGATAATACTGAAAAGTTGAGTGAAAAAAGTATGAGTGGTTCTAAATTCAAGAAAAATATTATTAAAACTCATTCTTAGAATATTCAGTATTTTGAATGCCAAGGGTATGATCATATAACACAAAACATCCCTAAAAAAATAAAAAAGAATGGTAAGGTTCTCAAAGTAACTTGGGATAATAGTGAATCTGATAGTGATAAGACAAATAATAATGAACCTGATAATGATGACAAAAATTATATTGCATTTACATCTTTTGTCAATACTAGTGATCTGTCTCATATTGTTGACACATCTGAAAAAGTAGAAAGTGATGATTCGGAATGTAATTCCAAAAAAAAAGAGATTGACACAGATTCTGATGAAAGTACACTTCAACCAGCTTATAAAAAATTATATAAAGAAAGTCTTAAAATGTCCAAAGCCTATTCTAGACTATTTTAAAAAATCAAAGGTTTGGAAAAAGAGAAAGAAAGTCTAAAAAAAATGTCTGAATCTCTAAAACAGGTGAGTCAATTGACAACACATAGGGAAAAATGTCTGAAAAGTTATTATGTGTTGAAAAAGAAAGAAACGACTTAATTGAGTCAAAGAGATCTCTTGAGACTAGAATTGTAAAATTAGAGTTTGATCTTGATATTACTAATTCTACTCTTAAGAAGATAAAAATAGGTTCAAAGGCGTTAGATCATATATTGAATGTGCAAAAGGTAAAATCTGATCGAGCTAGACTTGGATATACTGGAGGAGTCTCATCCTTAAGCTCTGTAGGTAATATTAAATTTATTACACCTGCATCTCAAAAACCAGTTGTCCAATCGAAAGTTAATCATTCTAAAGTCAATGTGCCTAAATCTGTACATAGGACTAAGTTTGTACCTGTATGTCATTATTGTGGCAGTATTGGGCACATTAGACCATATTACAAAAATTTATTTCCATATTCAAAAAATCTGCATAAAGGAAAAAGAAATAATTTTCTCAAACTCCACTGTCATAGGATCACTCGAGTGGTTGATAAGATTTAGATAACCAATCAAATTGTGCCACATATTATTAAATATTAGAAAAATCATGAATTTTTAAAAATTCTGAATAAAACTTTTGAGTTTAAAGAAGGTATAACGTTTTATTTTATATAATAGTATAAATACTAATGATGACCCGTGTTCGACAAACGAAATTTATAAATATAATATAAAAAATTAAAACTTAACACATAATATTTTTACTCAAATAAAAAAATGGGCTAGTAACGAAATTTACTTCCCCTTAAAGATAACAAACTATGGGTTTGAAAGACTTCATTTTGAAAAGATTATAGAAGCGCAATCTCAGTCGCGCTAGAATGTGGTGGCATACTCGCCACATTCAACACATTCTGGTTTGAAAGACTTTGTAAGCATCATACGACCTCGGTCGTTCAGAATTTCTATCCATTATTTGAAAACCTTGATTCAGGACAGGGTGGGATTTCGTCCACAGTGCCAGGTATGTAATTTGACCTCACTTATTCAGAATTTCTTCCATCTTGAAAACTTTGATTCAAGGCAGGGTAGGACTTCATTCTCGATGCTTGGTATGTAGCTTGACCTCCATCGTTCGAAATTCCTTTCATCTTGAAAGCTCTAATTCGAGGCAGGGTAGGACTTTTTCCTCGATGTCTGGTATGTAACTCGACCTTGATTGTTCGAAATTCCTTCCATCTTGAAAGTTTTAGCATGGGGCAAGGCAGAATGTCATTTACAATGCCATGATACGTAACTCAACCTCAGTCGTTAAGAATCTCCTATGTCTTGGAAACTTTAGTCACGGCTCGTTTTGAACGCTTTTCTTTGGATTCTTCCTTCGGGTGATCAGTGAGCCACTAATGTTGCTTCTCTTTGTTTAGTTTTGTTTTTAAACTGGCATGATTAGTGCTCAGAATTACGTCTTAATTGTTCATTGGAAAGCTTATCTTAATCACAAATTTGCATCAAAACCTTGCACTAAGCCTAATATGTTCGAGCCGTGGCCAAAGCAAAATGGACCGGGGCAAGCTCAGAGGGCTGGTCTGGCCCTGAGGGCCCCAGCCAGGATGGCTGGTCTAGCCATGGGGTCACCCCATCGGGCTTGAAATGGGGAAGGCTGAGCCTTACTTGTTTCATGCTCCTTGCTCTTCTTTGTTCTTTCTCTCTCTAGAAATTTGAAATTCTTGATTTTCTTGGTTTGAAACTAAAAAATATGAGTTAAAACACTCATTTTTCTTAGATCTTAGTCATCCTCATCCTTTTCATATTTATCATCTTCATCCACCATGAAAAAGGGATGAAGAAGTCCATACAAGCTATTCTCATAAATTCATTCTAAATACTCACACCTTTGCGTATACCGACGAATTTGCAGAAGGTTTCTTATTGAAGAACGGTTAAGGTCATATTTCTAGTTGAGCATATATGGGTTTGGAAAGTCTTTTTCCTCATTTTCCCCATTGTTGAAAGCTTGAAAACCTATACTTGAATCTTGAAATCTATGGTTTGAATCTTGATGAATCCTTAATAATACTTGTTAATCTCCGTCTTCTCATCTTATTATTGTGATTTTCCTTGAGTTTGAATCATGATTCATGCCTAGGAATCTAAATTTGAATAACCCTCAAAAGATGCATACTGGGTGTTTGATAAAATGCATGACCCATGTGCGTAGTGTCAAGCTTGCCTTGTATTTGTGTGTCAATCCATGGGCATGGTGGGGCATGAGCATGCTTTGTGTATGCCATGTGCCTAGACCCGACAATGTGCTCCATTTTAGATTTTCTTATGTTTTCCTCATCTTTTTGCACTCATTTATGTTCTAGGGATTATCTCAACATTTGTTTTTCCAATAAATAATAATAATATTTTTTTCTTGAAACAGGTACAATAGTGATGACTGAAGACGTTAATATGAACATTTTTATATGGTATGCCGATCTTTCCCGTCGTGTTAGGGCGACTGTAGACTGGACCGGCTTTCGTGACTTCATTTCAATTCTATTTAAGACCTAATGTAGCTCCTTTGTGATTTGAGGCTTGTTCGAGCGGTGGTGAGATACCACCAATACCTTTCACATGCTGTGTGGGGAGATGACCCTCATAACCCTCGACTTCTTGATGTTGATCATCTTACGGGTTGGGGTTGGCCTTTACTCTATGATACTAGCATTCTCAAGATTCTAGGAGAGCTAAAGAGTCTTTTGGGCCCTTAATATCAGTTTAGACATGATGACAATGATCGTGTGCCATATAATTCTCTATGGGCCAATCTTTGACATGCTCTTTGGAATATTACCGAGGATGAGACTTTCTTGATTCAGACCTTTATCTTGTATCTTCTGGGTGCATCCATCTTTGCTAACTCAGATAATACCATTTTACTGGACTTACTATGGTTCATGTATGACATTGACTCCATTGGGGAGTATGACCGAGGAAAAGTAGCTTTGGCGACCCTATATTGGAACATGGGCATCCTATCATGTGACGCGATCGGGTGCCTTTCAGGATTTTCAGCCATGTGGGAGGTAAGCCTATTTATTACTTCCTGACTTGTTTGCTTTATTCATTTTCTTTTTTTCTCTTTTTGATTGTACATCCTCTTTTGTAGATGTAGTACTTCGAGTAATTCCTGAATCTGGCTCATTCTTGCTCTCTTTTAGCAGAGAGAACCTTCCCTCGTACAGGTGGATGTGCCAGTATATGAAGAAGCGGATGGATAATGGTTCTCTCCTTACTGTGAGGATGACCCTTAGCACTATGGCTGCTGGGCAAGTGAGTGCAGCCTTGAGCTTCTTTTTCTTAGGGCTTTTGTAATTTTTACTTACTTGGCAATTTTTATTTTTTAGGTCGTGTGGAGTCCCTGGGAGAACATGCCTCGGACTGACCTCTTCGTACGTGTTGAGACTGCATCTTAGCAGATGATTTTATTCAAGACTCCTATTAGATGAGAGTGGTACTTAGGCGAGAGGGTTTGTCATCATTCCTTGGGGCCTAGTGTCCTTCACGTTCTTGCACCTCCTCCTCATCTCACAAGGGGCACATACGGATCTTCTAGTGATGAGGACGTCGATGCAGCGATGCAGGGAAGCTTCATTAAGGGTTTTTTTTTTCTGGAGGATAACTATGCCGAGTTATGCCACTATTCTCACAGGGCATCCTTCCTTCTGAGTCTGAGTTTGAGAGCCCATCAACCGGGGTCTGTATTTCTTCTCTCGATGGGGCTGTCAAGGCAGGTGCAATAGGTGGAAATGGGAAATTTCTTGATATCCCTCTTCACATCGATCTTATGGGAAGAGACGGAGTCATGTGGCAGCATGACTTAGAGTTTTCGAGTCATGAGGGTCTTCCACTTCTCCCTGAGACTGGTTCGATGAATTTCCTACTTTAACTGTTCTTGCATTCACCTTTAATTTTTCATGCTTTCTTTATATCTTTATTGTAACTTGTAGGTTTCTCTCTCTTGGGCCTAAAAGGCCCATGACGCCATCAATTCTTTGAGGGTGTTCATTCGTAGACGAGAGGAAGGATTCAGAGCACCTTACTCTTGTAGCGTAGTACAAGACGTTGTAAGGCCTCTTTTCACGCATGCTTCTTTCCCCATGGATTTCAAGATGTTGATGAGTTTCCTTCTTCTTTCTTCCACAGGTTAGCGCTTCTGCCCGTCCTGTGGGTCAGCTGACTCGTCGGTCAGCTCCTTCTTTGGGGGCGAGTCCCTCTCGACCTAGGGATTCTTCTACATCTCGTACATGAGTTGTTGTCTCATCATTGAGGAACGGTGACACTGTCATACTTTTTACATCTTCTATGGCTGGCAGTGAGAAGACGTTATAGACGATGCCCTTGCGGCGTACTACGAGGGTGACTTTGAAGAGAGGTCGTCAGTGATTCATGTTTTTCTTTATTTTACTTATTTTGACAATATTTGTATGAACTTTACTTTTTAAGGTAATTTTTATGATTAGTGAACCTTATTGCTCTTTACTTTGCTTTATTTGAATGAATGTCAAATAAGGACTTACAATGACTCAAATAAAAGATAACTCAAAATGAAACTAGAGAAGATAGACATGGTTTGGGTCTGAAAAAAATGAAGAAAAGGGGTCAAAAGGTCAGCCCAGGGCCTATAGGGTCAGACCAACCTTTGGGGCTTGAGCCAGGATGGCTGGGCCAAACCTCAGGGTTGTCCTGCCAGTATGGGCGGACCGACCCTGGGGGATTAGGCCAGGATGGTTGGTCCGTCCCTCGGGACTTTCGTGTCGGCTTGTTTGCTTCACTCTGAACTTCGTTGCTTGCAAGACTCTTGTACTTCAGGGACTCATTTTAGCACTAAACTCCTGCGTTTCTACTACGAGTTCGAGTCCATAAATGGGACCATTCCATTCCTTCATTCTTCACAATCTCTCAAATCTTCATAGCTCAAAGCTTTCTTCTTTATTGGCAAAGAACAACATTAAAATTGTTAAATTTTGATTTCTTCACTTGTTGTGATCTAACATCAAATATTGTTTGCCTTGGTGGTTTGTGGTGATCCGTCATCAAGCTTCTTCAACGTTCGCCCTTTTTTTACTCATCTGTGAGCCCTCGTCAAATTCAAACAACCTTCGTCCTAATTGGCCATTTCTGAGGTATTTTTTATTTTGAATGTAGATTTCTATCATAGTTTATCCTTTTGAATCTTCTCTTTGGGGAATGTGCTTGAGGACTTTCCTGACCCTAGTTTATAACCCATGATTAAGCCTTTGTAAACAAAATTCCCATCCTGAACTGCTGCTCGCCTTGGCCGCTTTGTAGGATGTCGAGGTTATGGTCTTTAATTTTGGCAATAAAGAGCTGTTGTAACACCCCGTAGTTTTTAAGAATTTAAATTACAATCTATTATGAATTAAGAAGAAATCTTTCAAGTAATCTTTCTTAAAAATTAAGTTAAGGTGCAAGACATGTAATCTAAGTATAGGATTCGTTTGGAAACCTAAGTGGATAATTTAAAAAGGCTTAGGAAGAGAACTAAAGTAGGTATTAAATAAGCTTATAAGTTTTGGTTCAAGAGATAAACAAATGTCTAAGAACCATTGAATGAAAGTAAAGTAAAATGACGCAAGGCGAAGAAACAAATTTTGGCGCAGCTTTTGACATAGGCTAAAACATAAAAATTAAAATGGGCCAAGTGATGGAACACTTATGGAAGCATGAGATAAGACCCAAAATATTATGAGAATTTATAATATGGTCCAAACAAATATAATTAAACCCGATTAAAGTAAGAACCAAAGATGGAAATGATAAAACAAACTTAATGAGGCCTAATCTTGATTAAGGCCCAAAAGATATTTTGTTTGGGATTATGGGTCAAGATAATTTGTAAGTCCAAAATATAAATATAAATAGTCTAAATTATTTAATTGAGGCCCAATGAGAATTAGGTCTTGAGCCCAAAATAAGAAAGACCCAAAAGTTTAATTTTTGACCCAAAAATTAAAAATTGACCCAAAACTCATTTTAATTCTCATAAATTAATTTAATAATTAATAAAATAATTAAATAGAGGCATATAGAATCCCCTTGGCTGAAATTCCCTTGGAGAGGGGGATGATGTGACATGTTTTGAGAGAAAAAGAAAAGAAAAAGAAGAAAAGATGAGAAAGCATGGTGATTACTTCAATACATAATTTTCCTACATCATCAAAGCCCCCCAAGTCTTCATTGAATAGTGGGATTGTACATTGAAGAGGACTTGATGAGAGAAGCATGATGGGACTTTAATATAAAAAAATCAAAAGTCAAGTACCCCTAAATATAGGAAACTTGTTCCCATTAAACCAAACAAGGCCTTAAGGCTTAAAAAAATGAATTAATGATTCCAAAAATGGTATTAACTATCTTGGAGCCTAAAATTTAGTTAGGTTTGAATCAAATTAAGAGAACAAGAATCCAATTGAGAATTAATTTAGAACTAAATGAGGGGTAGAATGGTAATTTCACCACCAAGCCTTTGCCTATAAATAAGAGGCTTTTTCTAACACAAAAATATAATTTTCCACCCCTCCTTCTCTCTCTAAAATTCGGTGGCCATGGTGAGAAAAGAAGAAGAAGAAGAAGAAGAAGGAAGGAAGGAAGGAAGGAAGGAAGGAAGGAAGGAAAGAAAAAATGAAGAAGAAAAAAAGTAGAAGACCAAAAAGATAAGTCATATTTCATGGAGTAAGGAAGACAACCAAGTAAGTGATCTTCAAAATTTCTATTTTTTTGCTTAAGATCATCTTCTTAAACTCATTCCTCTCTAAGTTAAAAGAATAGCAACCATGAAAGAACCAAACATGGATGAACCCTAACTCAAAGAAAAATGGACTTTCTTGAAGTGTGGGAAAAATAGAAATAAATAATGAGACCTATGGAGAAGTAAAGATAAATGACTATCATGGTATATAAAATGATAATAATAGGACTTGGACCCTTGCTTGCATGTGCAAGAAAGAAGGAAGTTGATGGATGTAGGAGATCCTTTAAAAATAGACTAAATAGTGAACTTAAAGTTCATCTCAGATTTTTCGTTATAGACAAACAAGGAATAATTGAAAATATATTTCAAAAAGAGTTATTTTAGCATGTTATTAACATGTGTGATTTTTATTTGGACCCAAAAATATGATTTAGAACTCCTATGCCATTTTTGAACTTTCTGCGTCGGAGTTGCAGAACAATAGACTACTTTGAGAAATTTTAATAAATTCCAGAAAACTTTTCTAGAGATGCTCCATATATGGAAAGGACGGTATAAGGGTATAGTGTCACCCAAAAATTATAAACCGCATTTTCGTTGGGTCTATTTTGAGGAAAATAGATTCTCCCAAACAGAGACATTTTTGAAAAGATTATGTCACACGAATCTTTAGAGCACTTTATGTTCACATTTGGCTCTTGGGTTACACATGTAAAATGTATCTAACACCCTATTGTATACTCTTAAAAGTCTGTAGAACTTCGCAAGAATGTTTAATAATTTTAAACGATTTTACAACAAGTGGGACAAAATCTGAAATT
>JAUTBS010330326.1:0-10680 GCA_032361285.1 Aequorea victoria | reverse complement strand
AGACCACTCTTACTTTTGCTTGGATTGTTAATTTGATCAGTTTTTAAACCCAGCGAGCCTCTCTTATTTTCTTATATATATATATATATATCTATATATATATATTTTTAAGGGTAGTACTTTTTGAGCTGGTCTGAATTGGTTGGAATATTGAAAGTGTTTTCGTCCAGGTCCATAATAATAACGGCTCCTCCTGTCATAATGGATTTGATTATATATGGTCCACCCCAATTTGGTTTGAATCTCCCTCTTGGATCAAAGGTAGGGCTCGAATTTCTTTGAGTACGAGCTCCCCTTTCTTCAGGTCCTGGGTTTTGACATTCTTGTTAAATTTTCGGACTACCCTTTTTCTGATAGCCTTGAACGTGAAAGAGCATCCTCAACCTCCTTTCGTCAAACAAAAGTAAGTCCTCGGAATGATTCCTCTGCCATTCTGTTTCTGGTATACTGCATTCTGCAATTACTCGGAGAGAAAGAACCTCTAGCTCTACGGGTATAACAACTTTCATCCCATATGCTAGAGAGTAGGGGGTAACTCCTGTCAAAGCTCGGATTGATGTCTGGTACCCCCAAAGGGCAAATGACAATTTTTTCGGCCAATCCTTACTAGCTTCTATTATCCTTTGCAGGATTTTCTGAATATTTTTATTAGCCGTCTCGACTACTCCATTGGTCTGCGGCCTGTACGGGGATGACTTGTGCGCAGTGATTCTGTATTCTTCCAGCAAATCTAGCACTCCCCTTGGAAGTGAGATCTATTGTCTGATATAATTTCATGAGGAACACCACATCGGCATATGATGTTATGCTTGATAAACTTGGCCACGTGAGAAGCTTTGAGGACTGAAGAAGATGCAGTCTCAAGCCATTTTATGAAATAATCGATGGCTACCAATATAAATTTATATCCATTTGAAACTTTTGGCGTGACTTTGTCAATGATATTTATTTTCCAGACTAAAAATGGTCAAGGAGAAGTCATACTGTATAGTTCTGATGGTGGAATATGTAGTAAATTCGCATGGATTTGGAACTTGCAGCATCTTTTGACGAACTTAACGCAGTCCGTCTCCATTGTCATCAAGAAATAGCCTTGCCGCAATATCTTCTTGGCCAACATCATCCTGTTCATATGTGGCCCACAAACTCCTTCGTGCACTTCTTTTATGATTTCTTAACCTTCTTCATCTGTTACACAAAACTTGTTCACCCCAGATAAGCCTTTTTGTACAGGTTTCCGCCACAGAGGGCGTATTGAGCTGCTAATCTTCCTGTGGCTCTCTTTTCCTTTTAACTGGCATTTTTCAAGTATTTTCCCTCCTCAATAAAGTTTCAGATATCGTGGAACCATCGAAAACCATCTCTTTCTTCTTGCTGTAAGGCTACAACTTCGTATGCTCTGATGCCCCTCTGTTCAATCACTAAAGGCCTCATTTTGGCTTTTATAGGTATGTCAATCATGGAGACAAGAGTGGCAAGGGCATTAACCAATTTATTCTGAAGTCAGAGTACATGGATGAAAATGACTTCCTCAAAACTGAGAATAAGTCGGTCGAGCTCTTAGTAGCACGACATCAGTTTCTCCTCATTGACTTTCCATTTTCCATTATCTTAGGAAACGGCCAAGGCAGATTCACCGATCACTTCTAAATTTCTCGCGCCCAATTCAGAGGTGGCTTTCATCCTGACGATACACGCTTCATATTCGGCCTAATTGTTGGTAACCTCAAAGTTTAGCTTATAGGCCAACGGAACATGTGAGTTATTTAGAGTGACTATCAATATCCCAATTCCGTAATCATATTAGTTTGAGGCACCGTTAAAATATACCATCTATAGCTCATTCTCAACTTTCAACACATCTTCATCAGGAAACTAAAAATATGAGTTTTCTTGTCCCTCAACTGTCAGATCGGCTAAGAATTCTTCTACGGCTCATCCTTTTACGAATTTTTTGATTTTGTAGTGCAGTTCAAATTCGGCCAATAGTAGTAACCATTGGGCCAATCTTCCTATCAGTGCAGTTTTTTCGAATAGATACTTAAGTGGGTCAATTCTGGAAATCAACACTATAGGGTATGCCAGCATGCAGTGTCGTAACTTCTTCGATGACCACACTAAAGGCCAGCAGATTTTCTCCAATGGCGTGTATCGGGCTTCACAATCTATCATCTTCTTGCTTTAAGTAATAAACAATGCTTTCTTTACCGTTGTTATCTTCTTGCGTTAGCATGTAGCCTATTACAGACTCATTTACTGATAGATACAGGATTAATGGTTTACCTGGTTCCAAAGGGGAAAGTACAATAGGCTTTTGTAAGTACTCTTGGATAGACTCAAAGGAATTCTGGCAATGTTGATCCTATTAGAATTTAATATTCTTTATGAGCAAACGAAAAAGAGGTTCACAGGTTGTAGTCAGCTACGAGATGAAAAGATCGATGAACTGAATTTTTCTAAAGAATCCTCTAACTTCTTTCTCCATCTTTGGGGGACGCATTTCCAGAATTGCCTTAATTTTAGAAGGGTCCACCTTTAACATCTTGCCTGCTGTAACTCCAAAAGCACATTTCTGCAGGTTCATCCTCATTCGGTACTTTCGGATTCTCTCAAAGAATTTCTCCAAGGTCGGGATATGTCCTTCATGATCTTTAGATTTGACGATCATATCATCAATATATACTTCCACTTCCTTGTGTAATATGTCGTAGAGTAATGCCGTTGCAGCACGTTAATACGTGGCTCCTGTATTTTTTAAACCGAAAGGCATAACCCTTTAACAATATGTCCACCATGGCGTGGTGAACGTAGTTCTTTCTCTGTCTTCGAAGGCCATGAGGATCTGATTGTAACTTGAGAATCCATCCATGAACGATAGCAGGGCATGATGAGCAGTTTTGTCCACGAGGATGTCTATGTGTGGCAGAGGGAAGTCGTCTTTAGGACTTACCTTGTTAAGATCTCAGAAATCAACTCAAACTCGCACCCGACCGTCTTTCTTTGGCACATAAATAATATTAGCAACCTACTGGGGGTACTCTGTCACCTGAAGAAAATTGACATTTACTTGTTTGGTAACTTCCTCCTTGATTTTGAGGGCCCAATCAGATTTTACACGTCTTAGTTTTTGCTTTACGGATTTGGCATCAGGCTAGAGGGGTATTTTGTGCTGGATAATTTATGGGTCAATTCTGGGCTTGTCCGCGTATGACCACGCGAAGACATCTTTAAACTTCTTTAATAATTTGATTAATGACTCACGTTCTTCATTTGATAAAGCATAACCGATCTGGACCATTTGTGGATCCTTCTCAGTACCCAAATTTATTGAAAAAAATTCTTTAATTAAGGGTTTAGCGTGCATCTATTCTTCTTTTTTAATTAAAAGTTTTAGTTCCTGGAGAACAGCCCCATCAAAATCATTTGAGTCAAAAATCAAACATTCGTAAGGAAGTACATCAGGGTAACCAGAAGAGTTCTCCACGTTATTATTATCAACAACGAATGTTACAAATTTTGACATGTATTTGGATGTAAAATAAGATCGAGACACCCCAATAGGTGGATGCTCGGCGGACTCATCACTGGACTCTGAATCTATAGACGTAGACGAGTTCGACTCGGACTCTGACTCACTATCTATATTATCCAAAATATTATATTCGTAATCCCAATTATCTATTACAACGTTATCCTCGCTCGTTATTAATCTAGAACAATCAAATGGCTCGTCGCTGCCCAACATGGCGATCTCATTCGCACATTCGTCTGCGTGTATTGGAGCTGCTCCCTCAAAGAGCGACCCTAGCGTGAATTCCTCCAGGTCCTCGATCCAGCCTTTCTCGCACGCTTTTTTTGCTACGCCTTCATCTAATGCCTCATCTGCCTCAGGCTCATTATCCGTCAACTGATGTTCAAAGAATATCTCCAGCCCAGGTGTCTTTTGCCCAAACCTCTCGTCAATTCATGGTTCTGGAAATCCACAGAACAAAAATGTCTTGCATTCCTTCACATATTGCCCATTTATAGGCCAATAGGCTGGTAGCAGAGCCAGATATTTTGTATTGGTTCTTTTAGTCCATGCCCTCTTTTGTGCTTTCACTATCTCAGCAAGATCATGTACTGTGGGCTTGTATACCAGACCAAAGGTATAACGATTGCCTTGAACACATATTGTTTCAGTTCTACCTTGTTGACTTTTTCCAAGTCCTAGGCTTGGGAACTATGACATTTTGCCCATGATCATTACCGCCTGAGGTTTTATGTATAGCTGCTCTCTAGTCATCAAAGTCTGAATAACCACTGTTTCGTCAAAGTCAAAGCTGCTCAGGGTGAGATATTCTTCCCCATGATGTATTTCAAGCAAAGGGGCACCATCAGTGGGAGATGTCTGGATGTTTGATTCGTCGAAAATGGTCAAAACATCCCCAACCCTTATCATTTTGACCTTTTGATGGAGGGTGAATGGAAGTGCATGTACATTGGAGTCATGCAACCACGATCAGCCTAACAACAGGTTGAAGGAAGCCGACACATCCGGTACTTAAAATTCGATCTCACTGTCGGTGGGTCCTATGGTAAAAGCAAACTTGACTACCCCCAGCACGTTTCTGCAAGTATTATCATAAGCTCGTACCCCTTGGGTAGTTGGCATGAAATCCTGCTCTTTTAATTCGAGACAGTGCTGTTATCCCCAAGATTTAATAAAGTATTTATTAATTTTAATGATAACAAACAAAATATTAATAAAATTAAGATCATTTTAAATATCTCTTAACACATGTTGTTAAATCAATAATTGACTTTTATTAATTTTAATGATAAACAAACATGGCCTTAATAACTTAAGATCATTTTGAATATCTTTTAATAAATGATTATTAAATCAATTTATATGTTTGATTGATTTTTAAATGGTTTGTTAGTCCCAAAATTTAATAAAGTGTTCATTAATTTTAATGATAACAAACAAAGTCTTAATAACTTAAGATCATTTTGAATATCTCTAAATAAATAATTATTAAATCAATTTATATATTCAATTAATTTTAAAATGGTTAACACCCACGATTGGGATTGACCTTGTATTTAACAAGTTTTTTTTAAATTATTTCAGGTGTTAAAATTAACTATTAAATGATTAAAAATATCATTAAATCAGTTGCCAAATAAGGCGCTATCTCAGAATCAAGACAACAAGTTTTTAGGAAAAATTCAAGGCTGTGAGTCGACCCAGATACTATGAGTTGACACAAAAAGCCTTTCAAGTCGACCCAATGCACAACAAGTCATTTGAGTCGATCCAGATCAGCCGTGAGTCGACCCAACAACAAACAGAAGGTTTAAAAGTCATTTTAGTCAACCGAGATCCTCCGTGAATCGACCCAACAACACACACAAACTTCAGAAGTCATTTTAGTTGACCCAAATCATCTGTGAGTCGACCCAACAGTAAAAAGAAGCTTCAGAAGTTATTTGAGTCGACCCAGATCATCCGTGGGTTGACCTAATAGCAAACAATAGCCGCAGAAGCAATTTGAGTTGACCCAGATTAGTTGTGAGTCGACCTAAATGACTTTGAGTTGACCCAACATCACTGTGAATCGACCGAAAAGCATTATTCAGGCAATATTCACTGTTCTTCTTCAGCGCGATTCCAGCGACTTTCAGGTGCAATTTCAGCAGGATTTAAGAAATTCTTTGGATAAAAAAGGTTCCAATAAAAATCGTTTGATATATTAAAATCATTATAAATAATTTTATAAATATATCATCAAGAATCATTGTGTAAATCAAGGAAATCGTTATCGCGTTTTAAGGGTTTTTTTGCGCGAATCTTGCGAAGAACAGTTGTAACATCAGAGCAAAGTCAGGAACTTTTTGAATTAGAAACGGCTACAATAAAGATTATTTTTATATGAGGATGATTCCAAAATATATCACCAAGAATCAATCCGGGAATCAAGGAGTTTGTTGTCGGGATTTCAGAAATTCAAATTGAAGACTTTTGTCTCCAACGACATTGTCGGAGCTCGAAGCTATTTAAAGAAGTCTTTCTCAACCATTCATGAGCAGAAAAATAGAGCAACAAATACTATCAGATTCTCTCATATACACATACTAATTCGAAGAGAATACAACTACAAGAAGAGATCACCATTCACAAAAGAAATCAACTGCTTGTGATTTCTAATCTGTTAAAAAAATCATACCAGTCACTATTCATTATCTTGTTGATTTTTCTTCTGAGAGTTCATTATAATATCTACTCTTTTGAGAGAGCTTCGTGATTGATGTTTTTACATCAAACAACTATCAAATCACTATAAAAGAAAGGGTGAGTCACCCGATTCAGTTCTTTGTGTGTGGTGTAGCACACAAAGGGAAAGATCACAAGTGCTAGAAGCTTGAAAGCTTCAGAGCGTAGCTGTGTGGATCTTTGTAAAAAGGTTTGGAGTACACCCGTAAGTGCTTTGCCACAGTGGAGAAATTCTCAAGAGGTGCTTGAGGAGTGGACATAAGCTGGGATAGCCGAACCACTATAAATCTGCGGTGTCATTCTCTAAATCTTTATCTCTACTCTCCTGCTTGTGTATATTTATTTGCATATATAGGTTACTAGCTTTTAATTATTTTAAATAGTTTTTAAAACATAAAATAATTTTTAGACCCTATTCACCCCCCTCTAGGGTCATTCCTTAGTCAACAATATCATGTTAGCCTCAGCTTTTGAGTAAATGAAAATTGGCCGCGAGAAACTGCAACCCATGAAGTCTCCACTCGTAGACTTTACCGGGATAAGGTTAACCCTTGGAGATCAATTCTACTACCTTTTACAATAGGGTCTGCACCCAAGTAAGTAACAAGAATGATTAATTTCATTGTGGTAAATTTTCCATTAGCATAAAATGCCATCATGGGACGAGCAGACTTAAACCAAGTCTGAGCAGTAACTTCGACATATCATTTACTCATTAAATTTCCTACCGAGCATGGCATGGGGAAAGTTAGTGGAGACCAGACCGCAACAAGAGAATGCTATGTCGCCTCCTTAAAAGGAAGTTAGACCTGTATCATCAAGGGACTGGAGATGAGAAATAAAGAAGAGTTGAAACAGGTTAAAGTGGCCGAGCAACTGAAGGAAGTTTCAATTGATCCAACCCAACCAGAACGAAAAAAGTGAACATCAGTGTCGTCTTACAAAGCGATCTGCAGGAGAAGGTAACCCAATTCTTATAAAAGAATAAAAGTGTGTTCGTGTGATCCCATGAGGACATGCCAGATATCAATGAGCAAATAATAGCACATCACCTCAACGTAGATCCACTTTTCAAACCAATCCGATTGAAAAGAAGAATTTTTGCTCCCGAGCAGAACAAAGCAATCACGGTAAAGGTCGGCAAACTCCTCCAAGCGGGCTTATTCATGGAGGTAAATCACCCGGATTGGCTCACCAATGTGATCATGATTAAGAAGCCCAGTGGTAAATGGCGGTTTTGCGTTGATTTCATAGATCTAAACGAGGCATGCCTAAATGACAGCTTTTCCTACCTATAATTGGTCAGCTGGTAGATTCCACCTCAGGACATGAGCTGATCAACTTCATGAATGCCTTTTTTTTGGGTATAATGAGATTAAGATGTCAACTGTTGATCAGGAGAAGACATCTTTTATCACCGATCGATGATTTTACTGTTATAATGTAATGTTGCTCAATCTAAAGAATCCTAGGGCTACCTATCAACGGTTGGTAAATTCAATATTTAAAAACCAAATAAGGAGGAGCGTGGATGTTTATGTAGACGATATGCTGGTAAAAAGTCAAAGCTCAGCCGACCACATGCCTAACTTGGAGAAAACCTTTGTCGTTCTACACAAGTACCAGATGACACTTAATCCACCAAAATGTGCTTTTGGTATATCCTCCGGGAAATTCTTGGGTTTCATGGTCTCCCTAAGGCGCATATAGGCTAACCCGAAGAAGGTCAACACAATTCTAACAATGCGATCGACATTCAAATTCAGGAATATTGACATATCGATCGGCATCTTCGCCCTTTCTTGCTCTAGAATTGTCTTTGTAGTCTCTGGACCGAGCAGATACTGACTCAAGCCTTTTTGCGTTCATCAACTCTGTAAACCTGTTCACTATATATTTCTCAAACCTCCTAAGATTGGCTAGTTGAGCAGTGGTCAACGATGACTTTCATTTTCCTAAAATAAGAAGAGCATTACAATAAGCAAACGAAATACCAAAAAGTGACCATATAGCAAACAAAGGCGAGTATGAACTTACTGTTAGGGCTGGGCTCTCCCCACACTTGAGGTACCCGAGAAACCTTCCCACTAACGGAGTCCCAGGAGTTGAATTCTCATCCATCGCCTGGTATAAAAAAAACTTATCATTCCATTCCCTGTTGAAGGATGGGAGCCTGGTGACTATGACTTTCTTCCCATCTCTCCTCGAGAATGACCACCAACCGAGGGAGGTACTGTTGATTTGATGATGGTATAATAATTCCTCTTTGGATAAAGGAATATTGCCATCACTACTGGCCATCCACAACACCATGCACCCGACCAAGAGGCGCTAGGTTGAGGTAACTCAGTAACTCCTGAACAAGAGTAAGAGTGGGGAATCGAAGGCCACCAGCGAAAGCAGCTTCATAGAATAGACTTCCCTAGGAGTGACATTACAAGCAGTTTCGTCGGCATCGGGAACCACAAGTTTGACGAAATCAGGGATTTAGTAGATATAACGAAAGAGGTCAAGGTTTGACTTCACAATTTGCAAATAATAATACATCACCACATAGTTGTAGTCACTCTTATGAGGTGGCGACATGGGCTTAGCCAAAGCTCTCTGAGGTACGAGATTTGGAAGGATTGGAGGGAAATCAACTTGAGTTCCTTTAAAATTCAAGGAATGAGAGGTCATATTGCCAAAAATGTGGCGATGCTCTCTAGTGGCTTGGTGGTAACGATATGAGGCGACAAAAATAGGGATGCCCGGTTCGATTAGATTAAACAACTCCCTATATACTATGAAACCCGAACGACAATTAGGCAAAAAATAAGAAACTCATATCTCCCACGGAGCCCCCTAACGAATTTAGAACGCTAAGGGAAATCAAGAAAGACGTAAAAAGAAGCGAGGAGACAAGAATGTACCCGACAAGGACTCAAAGTCACTCAAAGACAAATGCGAGAGGAAAGAAAGTGCAAAGACACCAGAATTCTCAGGATAGGGAAGTTCACCATAATGTAATGAGGTTTTGAAAATAAAGCGACGTTTACGCATACTCCTTACCGGTATGGTATCGACACGTTGAGAGGACGCATGGGAAGCATTTAATATGATGTGACAAGTTGTCTTATCAACTTCTTGGGGGTGTTGGTTCAATAGATCGCATAAACTGATCAGATATCCAATGTGCCTAGTGGACTACTCGGAGGCAGCAACCTGAAGTATTCGCATGAGCTTATCAAATGTCTGATTACTCATCCGAATAAAGGAGTAGTTGATGATAGAATATAGTATTCCACATCTTTGGATGACCAGTCTAGGTCTTCGACCAGGCAAATGAGGTCGAGCAGAGTCCCATTATCGTCGAAGAAACACGTCATTAATGTCGCGGTCCAAGATTCAGTTCAGGATTCTATTTTCTCGAATCACCCTCCACACCATGATTCTCATCTAATATTCCAAAATATGGGAATCCTCCCCCATCTCCTAACACAACTGTTAATTCTCTTAAGAGGCATCGAGTAATCACTATAAAGGAAGAAGAAAATGTCTCATACGAAAGTTTGTTAATGAGAGTACATTCAATTATCCAGAAAGACAACAGTTGAGTTTGGCATCGGAGTTGGTTTGGCACGACACCACACGGATGTCCTCATGTAGTTTATCTTTGACAGGTTTGCGCGGAGTCGGCGAAAGACCAAGCTTCGGGTGTAAGTTGGCATGACTACAAAATTAGTTATCAAGTAGGGTAATATTATGTTTAAAATATGGTGGAGTTTTAAATAAGGTGTCATAGTGATTATTGATGTTTTGACTTCTTAGCTTTTTTGCTAAACATAATTTATTGACTGGTTAGTTACAAAATCAAAATCCAAAGTAGCCAATCAGGGCTTCTTTAAGTTATTTAACAAAAGAAGCAAACGAAAAGCCGGAAAAGGACAATTCCCAAACTGGGCCTACGGCGCTCTGTCCAAATTTCACTCCTAATCCAGAGACCGTGTCTAAAAAATAAAATCTGTGAAAATTACCTTTAAGTGCCCAATTGGTTTTTAGATTTAAATTGAGAAAATAAAATAAGTAGAATTGAATATAATTAGATAACATAATCGTTGTACAAATTTTAGTGTAATTCAATGTTTGATAATAAGCTGGTTTTTTATTTTTTATTTTTGGATAAAAAACCCTATTTCAATTTGTTATTTGCTTATTGAATTAGGCTCCGTCTCTTTTGATGAAAAATATTTTATACATTTTTTATTGTTTGGTACAACAGAAAATTAAAATTAATAAAAAATATTTTTAAAACCAATGAAAAATATTTTATACATTTTCTAGTATTTGATATATTTTCTGGTATTTGATTTTTTTTGTTCAATTTTTAACAAGCAAAAAAATATTAATAATTTTTTGTACAAACCGGGGCTAGACCTAAG
>JAUTBS010330215.1:0-10681 GCA_032361285.1 Aequorea victoria | reverse complement strand
TATATCCCCTCCCAGTTATTTTGATTACATCAGAAAGGCATCACTTATGGATCTTCCGAGTCAATCATCCTCCGAGATGATCAGAACAGCCGATAACGCTCCAGAAACGGAGCATAATGAGAAGAATTGAGCATGTGACTCACTGCCAAAGGGCCCGATTGAGCACGACCCAGTTGACGCAGAATGTGAGAAGTAAAATAGAAAGTGGTCAACCTCAAGCCTACGAGCAAGACGCCGGAATGCTCCATGGTCGAAGCCATCGCTACCGGGATAGTCCACTAGGGACAACACCAGTAGATGTTTTCGCCCGTCTGAGCTTCAAAGAAATCTTGCCACTCAGCTATGGTAATGCAAGGGCAGCAAACCCCTCTTTGCAGAAATGCTCTCGACGTATAGACCCCCGCCTGTGGATACTCCAAAACATTCACCTTTTCCATCAACCAGACCTGAGAGAAAAATGCAGAAAAATGAGAGTGGAGTGGAAAAATCAAGTGATATATAAAAGGTGAGTTGAGTTGAAAAAATTAGAAGCATGAAAAAAAGGGAGAGTCTGAGCAGAAAAATTAAGAGAAATATGTAAAAAATGAGAGATTTGAGAGATACTTGGAGGAGTAGGAGACTGCCCGCAAAAGCAAAAGAGGCACCAGACTGTACAACGTCTAAACCAATCAGTGTCTCTATTAGCATCAGTGGTATAAGATTCTTCCCCTCCTTTATTTGGGAGGCTACCTGTACTAAGGTAGTGCTGACATCGTCATCTCCCAGGAAAAGAAGGAAATTGGCCAGAAGACAGATGCACAAGGCATAGCGACAACAAGACTGCAAAGTAAAATCAGAAAGAGAGCCGGCAGGACGGAAGCGGCTCACCAGGCAGGATATGCCGAGAACGCCACCATGCAGAATGAAAGAAGCCTCACTACCGTTCAAACCTTATAAATCCCTCAGGAATTTCTTTGGGCTTGCGAGAGATGTGGGAATCAAAATCTCCTCTCGAGGGAAAAGATACAGAATAACTTCAAAGTCTTCGATGGTCGCACAAAGCTCTTGATCTCCAAGTCTTAAAGTATGAGCCACCGGATCCCACAGTAGAGTGAATGCCTTCAAAAAAATTCAGTCCATCCTCACTGACCTTAAATGGAAAAGATTATTCAAACCAAAATTCACAAAATTAGTTTTCTCGATCTTAGTAAATTCATCAGTCCAGCAAGAGAGCGAGTTTTGGGTGGAAGAAGTCATGTTACAGAATCAGAGATGGATGTTAAAAGAAGGTTATACATCCTTTTATAGAAAACATGGGGGACCAGAACCTGGCCCAGAACTTCGCTTGAACCTGGCACTTGCCACCTTATCACAACACACGCCACATAACATAGCGCTGCGCCATGTCATCCTTTTATGGTGCATACCACCTCAGCTTTAAAAGAAGTAGTTTTTTTCTCTCCCCTGCTTCATATCTATGTCATCACCACTAGCACTTAACATTTACGGGTGTTAGTGTAACCGCTTCGGTCTATGCCTTATTATCTCCTAACATCCGTAAATATGCATTCGTACAGATATAAAGATACAACGAAATCCCAAAAAAGAGCAAGTACAGCCCCAAAATAATGCCTCCTGTATATATGTAATCTTTGTACATAAATACGAACTCTCTGTAAATAAAATCCTTGTATATTCATGAACCTTGTAAATAATATTGTAAAATAACTTCTTGTATAAACTTCTTTATAAATAATACCCCTTGTACATAATAAATCTTGTAATTATTTCATGTACATAAATAAACTTTAAAATTCTTATATATTCCCTGTACATATCCTGTACATAACCCTGTAAAATATCAAACCCTGTACATAACCATCTTTGTACATATCCTCTACATAATCCTGTAAATAATCAATCCTATACATACATAATCCATGTATATAGTAAACATCTATAGATATACAATCTGTGTAAATAAAGTGTAACCCATGTATATAAATAAAAATATCCATACAGAAGAAGAAAAGAAAAAGAAACTAAAAAAGGAGAATGGTAAAATAATCCAATCAGACACGAAGGCATATCCCACAAAAATAATAAAATGTATATGCCAGAAAAAGATAAGTATATCTCAGGTACATACAATAAAGGAGAGAAAAACATAGGACATCCTAATCCTGTCAGCGATGAGTGCGACGCGGAGGTTCTGGGATGGAGGTTGCAAAAGTAGTGGCATTTCCCGAGTCGAAGTCCTCGTCACTATCGGCCTGACGCGTCCGAACCCCTGTCCACTGGGCAGATCCTTAGGAAGTAGCTACAAGTTGACTGGTAGCAGACGGGGTGGAAGTACGGGAAGACGAGGATGCCCCATGAATGGAAGTATCACTGACAGAGCGAGGCTGCAAAAAAAAAAGAAGGAAAGAGAAGAAAATATAAGTACAGTCAGAATAGTTACATATGAAGAAATAAATAAAGTGAAAAAGAAAAGGCATGAGAGTAAATAAAACCTCACCGGACGGGAAAGAGGGTGACTAGGTCAAGGGATGGGGTTGATATGGGCCTCCCGCAACATCTGCGTCTGCTACCTCACCAATATCATCAGCGCACTGATGGTGTGAAGGCATTCCTCCGCAAAAGGGAGTGGAAGCCAAAATAGAAAAAAGAGAAAAGAAAAGTGTTAGGAAAACCAGCTAAAATAAAACAAAATAAGAGAGAAATGATGAAATGAAAGGGAATGAAGGAAGTACCACGTCATCCCCAGCACCAAAGCGCCACTGTGACAGCTCGTAGAGTGGAAGGGGGATAAGACGCTGACATCCATCCTCATAGGTGTCCACCGCCCGAGGCAACAGTGGAAGAAAAGAAGTCACCGAATTAGGAACCAGAGTGGCATAGACAGGAGCGGCCTAACCCAGAACGTGCGATTGAGCACCACCACAAGTAGAGCCAGCTCGGGTAGTTACAGCACCACCAGCAGCAGGAGCAGGAGGACAACCACCCACCACTGGAGGAACTTGAGACGTCGAAGGCTATCCAGCCTGCACCTCTACAAGAAGGACGTCTATCAAACGCATCAGATGGTCGCATGGAAAGGCAACGTACCAAGCTGCCCGTGGGATAATTTGGGCATCTGGGTGAATGTTCTCTGGTGATGATAAACCCAGGAACTCATAGGCCCATAGTTGTAAATAAAGAAAAGAAGAAAAAAAAGAGAAAAAAAAGAAAACATAGAAGAAACGCAGAAAAGATAACCAAAAATAAATACACAGAATAAGTATTAGGCCAAGTTAATAAGAGATAAGATACAAATGAACTAAAAAGATAAAGAGCGTGATGAGAATCATACCTCAAAGATCCGCCAGTACCCTATCACAGACATCTCCTTGGTCTGACACACGGACCGCAGACCAGTATACAACGTGGCCAGCGCTGCTCCTCCCTAATCGAAGGACGACACTCGGTGGAGATCGTGCAGGGCTCCTAGAAAGTGTAGCTGAATGGTGTTATTCTTGTTCGTGAATAGGCAAGCACCGAATAGATAGAGCAAGAATGCCCGAGCAACCCACTCGGCGGGCCTCGGTGCAGTCAAACCCCATGTATCCCTCTACAAGCCAGGTATACCGGATACATCCCCGATCAGGCTGAGGTGGGATGACACCCAGCCAATAAGTGAGTGCCTCCAAGCACGAGTCGGCAATGGGGTCAGGCGGGGTTGGACCTCCCCCACCCTAATCCCCGTGATCATGGAAAAATCCAACGGGGTCAAGGTGGCCTTAAAATATGGAAAGTGGAAGGTATTGGTGCTGTCCCACCACCTCTCAGCTAGCGTCATCAAGAGTACTCGATCATTATGAGTACTCGTGAGGAGGGAGATGAATCTGCCAAACCCGGACCGATCCACGAGCATCCGACTCTCCAATGGGAGAAGCTGGTACCACTCGAGTATCCGGGCAGAACCTCCGAATCCTCGTAGGTAGTCGCCAGTTTGTAAAAAAGAAGAAAACACAAGAAAATCATTAAATGAGATAAACTGAAAGAAGAAAAGCTAAAGAAAAAGAGAGAGCATAACCTAACTAAGAAAATAGAAAATTCATCATGTTAGGTAGCAGGAAGCGCAACTTAATTTGAGCAAAAGTAAAAAATTCAATAAACATAAGAAAACGTTCAAACGTTTACTTAGTGACCAAAAAAATTGAAATATTCTGTCTTAGGGAGCGTGGAAATGAAACCTCAGTTGGACAAAAAATAGGAAAATTCAATAAATATGAGAAAGCGTGCAAACGTTTACGTAGTGACCAAGAAAATTGAAAAACCCTGTCTTATGAAGCATTGAAATGCAACCTAAGTCGGACCAAAAATAGGAAAATTTAATAAACCTAAGAAAGCGTACAAATGTTTGCTTATAGACCAAGAAAATTGAAAAATTCCATCTTAGGAAGCCTCGAAATACTACTTAAGTTGGACCAAAAGCAAAAATATCCAATAGACCTAGAAAAGCGCAAAAACGCTTATCTAGTGACCCAAAAACTGAAAATTCCCTCTTAGAAAGCATTGAGACGCAACCTAAGTTGGATCAAGAACAAAAAATTTAATAGACCTAGAAAAGTGCAAAAACGCTTATCAAGTGACCTGAAAATAAAAAATTCTCTCTTAGAAAGCGTTGAGATGCAATCTAAGATGGACCAAAAACCAAAAATTCAATAAACCTAGAAAAACGCGAAAGCACTTATCTAGTGACTTGAAAATAAAAAATTCCCTCTTAGGAAGCGTCGAGACGCGACCTAAGTTGGACCAAAAATAGAAAAATTTAATAAACCTAGAAAAGTGTGAAAGTGCTTATCCAGTGACCTAAAAATAGAAAATTTCCTCTTAGAAAATGTTAAGACGCCATCTAAGTTGGACTAAATAGAAAGTTCAATAATTCTAGAAAAGTGTGAAAATAGTTGCCTAACGAATAGGATAAAACCCCCCTAGAAAATGTGCAAACATTTGTCTAGGGACAAACAAAAATGGAAACTTAAATCCCCCTACAAAAATGTGAAAACTTTTATCAAGGGACCAAATCACTAAATTTTTCTCTGGAAATGGCAGCACAACCTAAGTTGCTTAGGTAAGAGCACCCCTACCCGACTAAGGAAGCGTGGAACGTAACTTAGGATGACCAAGAGCCGAAGTAGCTTGCAGGGGTCACTGAGCGGAAGTGCGAAGCGTAACCTGATTTAGGCAGGGCGAAGGAAAGACTGCCCATCTTGGGAAACGTTGCTACGTAACTCAAGTGTGAATTAACAACAATTCCCTAGGAAGATGTGCAAATATTTATCTAGGGATAAACAAAATGATAAAAAAACCTAGAGAAATGTGTAAACATTAATCTAGGGATAAGCAAAAATAATAAGTCAAATCCCACTAGAAAAATGTGAAAACATTTATCTAGGGACCAAATCACTAAATCCTCTGAGAAATGGGAATCACAACCTTAGTTGGTCAAGTAAGAGTACCCCTACCCAACTCATGAAGCATGCAACGCAACCTAGGATGACCAATAGCCGAAGTAGCTCGTAGGGGTCACTGAGCTGAAGTGCGAAGCGTAACCTGATTCAGGCAGGGCGAAGAAAATCCTGCCCATCTTGGGAAACATTGCTACATAACCCAAGTGTGAATTAACAACAATCCCCTAGAAAGATGTGTAAACATTTGTCTAGGGACAAACCAAATGATAAAAAAAAATATAAAAAATTCCCCTGGAAAAATGTGAAACCGTTTATCTAGGGACAAAGATTATTAATTCCCTCTCAGGAAGTGTGCAACACAACCTATGGTGGTCGGGACGAAGGAAAGCCTACCTATCCTGGGAAGTGCGAGACGTAACCTAAGTTGGTCGGGAAGAAGAAAAGCCTACCCAACTCGGGAAGTATTGATACGTAACCCAAGTAGAAATTAATTAAAAGTATTAAAAAGCCCCTAGAAAAATGTGCAAACATTTTGTCTAGGGACAAACAAAAAAAGATCAGTTAAATCTCTCTCGGTAATATATACGACACAACCTAAAGTTGTTTAGGATTAATAGAAATCTAGCCAATTCGGGGAAGCATTCAGATCATCCATAAGTCCATAAGCAACAGGCACGATATGTAACCTAAATCGGGAAGACCGAACGGAAGCCCTTCCTTCTCGACAAATGCTGATACGTAACTCAAGTAAGAATTAATTAAAAACATGAAAGACTCCCCAGAAAAATGTACAAACATTTTCCTAGTGACAAACAAAAAAAAAATCAGTTAAATCCCTCTCGGGAATACGTACGACACAACCTAAAGTTGGTCGGGACGAACAGAGATCCAGCCAATTTGGGGAAGCATTCGAATCATCCATAAGTCCATCAGCCACAGGCGCGATACATAACCTAAATTGGGTAGACTGGAGGGTAGCCCTTCCTTCATTGGAAATGTTGATACGCAACCCAAGTCAGAATTAATTAGAAATTTTAAAAATTCCCTAAAAAAATAAGCAAACATTTTGTCTAGGGACAAACAAAAAAAGACTAGTTAAATATCTCTCGAGATTAAGTAGGACACAACCTAAAGTTGGTCGGGACGAACAGAGATCCAGCTAATTTGGGGAAGCATTCGGATCGTTCGGAAGTCCATGAGCCGCAGCCGCGATATGTAACCAAAATTGGGCATACCGAAGGGAAGCCGTTCCTTCTCGGGAAACGATGATACGTAACCCAAGTCGTAATTAATTAAAAATATTAAAAAACCCGTAAACAAATGTGCAAACATTTATCTTGGGACAAAAAAAAAGGATCAGTTAAATCTCTCTCGCGAATACGTACGACGCAACCTAAAGTTGGTCGGGAACAACAGAGTTCCAGCCAATTTGGGGAAGCATTCGGATCGTCCGTAAGTCCATGAGCCGCAGGCGCGATACGTAACCTAAATCGGGCAGACCGAAAGGAAGCCCTTCCTTCTCGGGAAACATTGATATGTAACCCAAGTCGAATTAATTAAAAATATTAAAAACCCCCTAAGAAAATGTGCAAATATTTTGTCTAGGGATAAACAAAAAAAGGATTAGTTTAATCTCTCTCGGAAATACGTACGACACAACCTAAAGTTGTTCAGGACAAACATAGATCCAGCCAATTTGAGAAAGCATTCGCATCGTTTGTAAGTCCATGACCCGCAGGCGCGATATGTAACCTAAATTAGGCAGACTAAGGGGAAGTTCTTTCTTCTCGGGAAATGTTGATATGTAACCGAAGTCAAGATTAAATAAAAATATTAAAACCCCCTGAAAAAATGTGCAAATATTTATCTAGGGAAAAACAAAAAGGATCAGTTAAATCGCTCTCGGGAATACCTACGACGCAACCTAAAGTTGGTCGGGAAGAACAGAAATCCCACCAATTTGGTGAACCATTCGGATCGTCCGTAAGTCCATGAGCCGCAGGCGCGATACGTAACCTAAATCGGGCAGACCGAAGGGAAGCCCTTCCTTCTTGAGAAATATGGATATGTAACCTAAGTCGGAATTAATTAAAAAATAATAAATAAAACCCTCTAAAAAATGGAAAATATTAATCTAGGGTCAAAAATAAATTCCACCTCAAGAAGCATTAACCCGCGACTCGACGGCATAAAAATAAATAAAAGTTCCCTTCAAAAAAAATAGGAAAACATTTGTCTAGGGACGAAAACAAAATTTTCACCCTGGAAAACGTTAACACACAGCCTAACGGCGAGAGAGTCGGTAGAGTGTTAGCAAAGAGCGTACGGCCGAAAGGAACTCGCGACCCTTGGCATACCAAGCGCACCACTTCCCTCCTAATGGCGCACCAGCTCACGTGGCTCCACGCCACTTACCTCCTCCATCCACCAGTTCACCTAGCGCAACGCCGCTTCACTCCTAGGTGGCACGCTAACATATGTAGCGCTGCACCACTACCTTCTTCGTGCTCCAGGTCAGCCTAATCATCACTTAGTGCGATGCCACTTCCTTTCTCGTGTTCCAGGTCTATCCAATCGACACGTGGCACCACACCACGTCTCTCCTCATAACACCATGTCAGCCAAGGGACGTGTGGCGTGAGCCACATGTCCACCTCCCGTTCATCAATTTATGAATTTCAAATTATAAATTTCCAAAATTTGGGGTTTCTCCTCAATGAAATTTTTTTTTAAAGTCATTTCCGATAACCAAAATCATCCGGCTACGCAAGCCAAGCTTCGTTCTCACACCCCGTGTTCCAAAGACGGTCTGTCTGACAACCGTAAACTTAGTATTTTGGGTCTGTGTCATGACCTAAAACTGAGTTACAGGTCATTCTCATGACTTTAAACTGAGTGCTTTTGGTCCATCCCTCAACCTAAAACCGAATAAACAGGTCCGTCTCATGACCTAAAAATTAGTACCTTGGGTCCATCTTATGACTTAAAACTAAGTAAATTCGTCCCTTTATTCGGTCCATTCAGAAACTTAATAGGATAGCACACGGTCCAACATGACTTTAAACTAAGCACGCGGTCTGGCATGACTTTAAACTAAGAATGCGGTCTGGCAGCACTTTAAACTGAGCATGCGGTCCGACACGACTTTAAACAGAGCACGCGGTCCATTCATGACCTTCAAAGGATAGCACGCGGTCTAGCATGAATTCAAACTGATCATGCGGTCCAGTATGACTTTAAACTAAGCATACAGTCTTACAGAACTTTAAACCGAGCACGCGGTTCGACACGACTTTAAACTGAGCACGCGGTTTGGTACTACTTTAAACTGAGCATGCGGTCTGGCACGACTTTAAACTGAGTACATGGTCCATTCATGACCATAAAAGGATATCACGCACTCTAGAATAACTTGAAACTGAGCACGTGGTCCGGCATCACTTAAAACTGAGCATGTGGTCCTACATGACTTTAAACTGCGCAAGCGGTCCGACACGACCTTAAATTGAATAAGCGGTCCTTCATGAGGATAAACTATTTGTTTGTTTCTTTTCGATCTGCGAGACCTTAAACCTATTTTTTATTTTTCATAGCCTAAGAACGGTTTAATCAAAAGGGACTGTCTATGGTACTTTGACATTCACTCACCCACGCATTGTAGTGAGAGTTCTGTAAAAGAGGGATAATTGTAGACACCTCAATTTTCACTAAGCTTCCAATGATGAATGCATACATAAGCTGCGTCAAAGGAGACTGCGTGCAGGTTCGAGAGTCTAAGGAACACCCCGGGATACCCCAAAATATCTAAAATACCAAAAATACCACTCGGTGCCACTTCTACAAGGTGTCTGCCACCTCCATGTGGTGCACGCCACTTTTCTCCAAAGAACACCATGCTAGGTCTACCTAGCGTGGCGCCACTTCCCTCCAAACCTGGCACGCGCCACTTCCCTCCAAACTCCCCTGGCGCGCGCCACAAGCCACTTAGCGCCTGCCCCTTCACATGGTGCGCCCCACCTTTTGAGAGGAAACTTCCGCCCTTTTAGCAGCTTCCTCACCCAAAATCTATAAATAGGAGGCCTTCCCCCTGCTATTTCAGGATCCCATATTTTGACAAGCTAAACCTCTGCTAAATTGAAAACCACTAAATTGAAGTTACTCAAACTTCTATTGAACTTGAAACTAGACTATCTAAAACATCAGAATCCTTTGCATTGGAACAACTCCGAGGACTCAAAGACTGCATGAAAGGCTTCCCGGGGACGCGTCGTATTTAAGAAAAGTTTCGGAACTGCTTGAAACATTACTCTTCTTTTGGGATATACGGTAAATCTTCCTTTTTCTCATATTTTCACCTATCTCTTATTTCTATACTTAAACTTCTTTCTATTCGGTAAAAGGGAAGAATTTATGCATATTTCTATTCGGTAAAATGGGAGAATTTATGCCTCATTCTCCCCGGCTTCATTTCATTTTTCGTTTATGCATCTTTTTTGCATTCTTAGAAAAAACATTCTAGTTTTCTTTCCTTTTTCTTAACTTTTTTATATAGGAAGAAGCATGAAATATAGGATCTAGACCATGTGTTTGAAATTCTATGAGAAATGCTATCTTTCTATTTTTCTCTTCGTATAAAAACACAATTGCATGAACTTTTCCATGATCTAAGTTCTTTCTTCATTTTAGGTTCCTTCCATGTTCTTTCTTACTCTAAATTCCATGAACATGATTTATACATGGTTTAATTGGTGACTCGCGAAATTTAAGAGGTTAGATTCAAGAGTTACTAACCTTTAATTAAGACCAATGTAAGAGGTCCTCCATTTCTCATTTCTTCTTATTCTTATTCTTCTTCTTTCTTTTTCTTTTTCGTCTTCTTCTTATTCTTCTTCTCCATATTCTTCCTCTCTCTCTCTCTCTCTCTCTCTCCCTCTCTCTTACACAAAATTTCATCAAAGGGGAGGATGAATTTAAGCCTTCCTTTCATAGGCATGAGAATGGTGATGAGATTTCACTTTTACCATTCATTTAGTTTCAATCTGACCATAGTTTATCCATTTAGTTTCCTTAGTTTAGTTCAATTCTAAACAAACTCGGGACTCCAAGAATGGCTAATGCCATGTTTGGTTGGAATAACCCATTTTCTTAAGGCTTTAAAGCCTTGTTTGGCTTTAATTCCAACATGCTACCTATGATTAAGGGAAAAGGTACAATTATGTCTTTCTTTGTATCCAAGTCTTTATTTT
>JAUTBS010330104.1:0-10681 GCA_032361285.1 Aequorea victoria | reverse complement strand
ATATAAATTGAGTGATAATAATAAATAAATAAATCAAGTTTAAATAGTTATTTGATAAAGTCTTTATGAGATTAATTATTAAATATTAAATAAAAATTAAAATATCAAGAAAACAATCAATAATAATAATTTAAGAAAAATTAGTATGAATGGAATGATAACGGGGGGTTTGCTTAATATGTAAATACTCATTTAGTTTAACTTCTAATTATTAATAGTGATCTTTTATGGTTGCATAATTCAGGGTGACGGTCGAATCGTACATTATTATTTTGGTTGTGCATATTACGTTCTTTGCATTTTAGGTGAGTGGTCTGACATGCTACATATTTTTGAAAATTTTCTATACTTCCAATTAATTTTAAAAAGAAATATATTTATTTTAAAATTATTTTAATTATACCGTTATAGAATTATCATGTAAAACTCATGGCACATATGTTTCAGTTGTATGTTGTACAAAGTTTTTGTTACATATTTATATGGTGCCATTAATGAGATTTTTTTGTGATCATATTGAATGTTCAGGCGATATTCCTCTACTGATGTGACTCTGGCCGCTAGGAAAAAGATCCGGCCCGAATACCGTGATGACTCTAGTTTCTCAACGATTTAGGGGCAACCCTAGTGTGTCAGGTGACCTACACCGGATCGTCTTAGGGAAAAGACCCAGGCGCCATCCTGAGGTTACTCTAAGTTCAATGTTGGATCCAATGGACGGACGATACCCCGAGTATTATTTATATTGGCACTGGTTACTATTGTATATGATTATGGTTCCTAAATATTATTGATGATCATATTGCTATTATCATTATGTTAGTGACATTTACTATGTCCAGATTTGATATTCTGATTGCTCGTCATTACCAACGAGATCATGTGATTTTATCTAGACAATTGAAAATATAAATATTTTGATAAAAAGAAAAAATGTTTTGTGTTGTCACCATTGTTTATACTTATTATATTATGCCATTATTATGTTCAATTAAATTTATTCTAAATTCTTAGTTTTAGAACTGTATTCTATTATGCATGATTTCCATTCACCGGCTGTGAGCTGACGTTGTATTTTAACATTTTAGGTAATCAGTGAATGAGCTAGTAGAGAACTCGGTAGTGTCAGGGAATCCAAGATTAGTGACCTCTTAGGACATTTATTTCTTTTTTAATTTTTTCATTTAGTGGAGATTCTATTTTGAGTTGCTATGTAGACAACATAATTGTTTGTTATCTTAGTGGGCTGTTTGTAACCCATAAATAATTGTTATGATTTTTTTGTCATCGATCTCTTGCATATTAGATATATTAGTATATTGTTAATTGTTTTTAATGATTAGGCTTTCGTGGCTCATTGGGCCAAGGCCTGTGGTCCACGGCCGGTCATACTTCCAAGTTAGGGTGTGACATATACGGAGTTTCTTTTTTATCATATCACTTTTGCTTGACTCTCCCTTGTTGAAATCCTTCTTAAAATATTTTTTTTTTAAAGTTTCTTAACCTTTTAAGAAACTTGTTGAACTTTCGGCTGAGAAGTGCTATAAGTTCACTCTTACCATTGGAGTCGCTTGAGTCTTCTTTGTCAGATGACTTTTGTTGTACAGATTTTAGGGCAATACCTCCCCTTGCCTTAGATTCCTCTTCTTTCAACATTCCTTTTATGACAATCTCATGTGTCATCAATGACCTCATGAGTTCATCAAAGCTGAGTACATTGAGATCTTTTGCTTCTTGAATTGTTGTGACCTTTGCATTCCAACCTTTTGGCAAAGACCTGAGATTTTCTCATATTTTCAACTTTAGTATATATTTTGCCAAGAAATTTTAAATAATTGATAATGTTAGTAAAGCGAGTATACATGCTAGAGTTTTTTTATTACTATACATTTTGAATAATTCATACTTATACACAGACATACTTATTTTAGAGTCTTTAATTTGATTTGTGCATTCATGAGCTATTTCAAGTTTATCCCATATTTCTTTTGATATTTCACATATAGATATTCTACTGAATTCATTAGAATATAGAGCACAAAATAGAAGATTCATTACTCTAGAGTTTCATTACATTTCTTTAATATCATTTTCAGTCTATTCTAATTCATCTTCTAGAATGGTCATTCCTTCAATCACTTTGATAAGTCTGTTAGGACCATGCATGGTGATTTTTCATAACTCATAATTTACTACTTGCATGTGTATTTTTATTTTTGCTTTCTAGTAGCTATAGTTTGTTCCACTGAACAATGGATGTCTGTTTATGAATTGACTCTCAGAAAAGGATTGTTTCAACAGAGGTTGCCATATGATCCTCTTAGACTATTAAGTCAAAAATAAGAGACGATGCTCTGATATCCATTATTATCCAAAGAATGACCCTAGACAGGGGTGAATACAGTCTTTAAAAAAATTATATAAAAACTATTTAAACAATATAAGGTGAGCAAGCAATATATGTATGTATATATATACATATATAGTCACAGGCTGATAATATGAAGATAAAGAGATAGATAGAGAGAGAGAGAGAGATGACACCGTTTATTTTTATAGTGGTTCGCCTATCACAGTCTACGTCCACTTCTCAAACTTCTCTTGAAATTGTTTACTATCTGAGAGCACTTATGGGTGTGTTTTAAATCTTTTACAAAGAATCACCAAGCTACGTTCCAAAGCCACCAAGTTTGTAGCACTTGTAATTTTTACTTCAACTTCTTACAAAAGACTCACCAAGATGCATTCGAAAGCCTCTAAACTTCTAGCACTTGTGATCTTTGTCTCAAATCTTTTTCAAGGACTCACCAAGCTATGTTCCAAAGCCTCCCAACTTCTAGCACTTGTGATCTTTCTTTTTGTGTGCTATACCGCATACAAATAATAGTAAATGGTGACTCAGCCTTACTTTTACAATGATTTTGATAGTTATTTGTTTCACAAATAATGATAAAAATACTCATTGTTGCACTATAGCTCACAGAAGAAAATCCAGGAGTAAGAAGATGAACAGTAGCTGTTAGGGTTTTTCTGAATAGTAGATGAGAGAATCTGATTTTGATCTTGAGTGATTGATGTTCAGATTTCTTTTATTTTCTTTTTTTTTTCTTTTCTGTTTTCTTTTCTCTCTCTAATCTTGTCTGATTGATTTCTTCTTTGAAAGATTGATAATCATATCTTTATATAGATCTCAGCTCCAGTGTATCCGTTCAAATCTTAGCATTTAATATTCTTGATGCTTAGGAGTGATTCTTGTGATCTGTAGCTCATTTGTCAATGATTTTCCATATCTTTTTTGGATTGATTTGAAAATCAAATCTCCATAAAGATTAAAATTTGAATATAGTCACTGCAAATCAAATCTTCGCATTTAATACTCTGAAATACTGCCAAAATCTAACGTAATTCACGCAGTAATTTTGCTAAATTCGCACATTTGAGTTGACTCATAGTGATCTTGGGTCGACTCAAATTCCCTAGAATAAGATTCTTCACCCGTGGGTCAACTCACATAAAATCTTAAGTTGACTCAGAGTGATGTGATCTCGGTTTTTTAGCAGACACTCGCCAGTGGGTCGACTCACAATGAGGTTGGGTCAACTCACAAAAGTCTCTACATTGAGTTGATATTTTGGGTCGACTCATGCTTGCCTTGGATCAACTCACATGTTGTCTCTGTGAATATACTGTGTGATGAGCATGTTGGGTCGACTCATGAGGTCTCTTGGGTCAACTCATGATGTGATCTTCGGCATTGAGTTGATGCGTGGGCTGAGGCATATCAGCTCAAATGCTTGGACACAGGCTTGGGTCGACTCACGCTGAATGTGGATCGACTCACTGTCTCTGCAGTGAAGACATCCAGAGAGCACCATAGTTTGGGTCAACTCATGAGCTATCTTGGGTCGACTCATGGTCGCTTCTGATAAAATTTTGCAGAAGATACCGAGAGTAGTGTATTTTGGGCCGACTCATGCTTTGCTTTGGTTCGACTCAAATCTTTGAAAATCACTGAAAAATTTCTGTCTTGATTTTGTGATAGTGCTTTGTTTAGAAAATATTTTAATGATTTTTATAATTATTTTAACACTTGATTTAACACCTGAAACAATTTTAAATCTTATTAAATACAAGGTCAACCCCAATCATAGAATTTAACCATTAAAAACTCATTTGAGTCATTTGAAGATTGATTTAGAAATGTATTAAGAGATTTACAAAGCTTTGTTTAAATGATAAATCATTTTAACTTATCAATACTTTGTTTGATATCATTTAAGTCATTTACATAATTTATTTAAAACTTGTTACTATCAAAACTCCCCTTTTTAACTTTTTGAAATCTTTTTTTTTATTATCATTAAAATCAATAATCAATTTATTAAACCTTGGGACTAACAGGACCCATATTCAAGTTCATGTGATTATAATTCTCTTGAATCTTTCCTTTCTATTACCATCCACATAACTTTCTCGAATTTATTCATTTTTTACTTGAACCTTTCTTCATCTTGGTCAATCTCTTGGGCCTACTTCATTGTTTACCTTACATTCTCTCCTTTGAAATTTGGAATTTCAATTACTAACTTCTTAGAGTTTATTTTAATTCATCTAAATTTTATAGTTACGATGATATAGGGTGTTACAATAATACCATCTCAACACGAGGTTGATTGATTATGAACATCTTTTGACAAATAAGGTTTATGGCTTCCACAAATGTCTTCAACATTCTAGAAATTGCATTTTAATTCATGTTTTCGTGCTAGCATCCTGTCACACCTATCTTCAATATCTATTACCATATCGACAACCTCATAAAAAGCATTGTAAATCTTTTCAAATTGGCATGATTCAGGTTTAGTGGACCAAGTATCATAACTAAACCTCACTTTAGTGTGATAGTTTCTCACTACTTTACTCCATCTTCTCATGGTTTATTTTTGAGGGGCTCAATAAATCTTTTCTATAAATGAATACCACAATTTGATGTCTGCACAAGATTGCCCTAAGCTCAAATAATTGGCATTCACAATTTGATTCTCCTTTGTCCTCCAAAAAATAAATAGTGAAATATGCACTTCAGTGGCCATCTCTGAGTTTGACATATTCATCTACTATGTATTCCAAGACATCTTCACATTCCTTATATGGTGTCAAATTACATTGAATCTCTCCCATTAATTCCTCATGGAACTCTCTAAATTTTGCATTTGTGTAAGAACATTGAAATTATTTTTCCATCTCATAATGAGATATGCATGGGAGGACGAAGTTGAAAGAATTGAAATCTTCACTGTTTTCATTTACTACCTTTTTTGCCACAGCATTCTCATATTGTTCAACAAATTGATTCAAAGTAGTCTTCACATTAATGTACCCATCAAAGAATTCATGCATGCTTTCACTACGTTGTGTGGTTGATATTCCTATCCAAAATGTTGGATTCGAGGAATTAAATCATCTACGAATTTTAGATTAAATTTTAATATGGATTAATAAACTGATTACCCAGAGTTCAAGAGTTTTACCTGCTAATTGTAGTAGGTTTAAATCAGAACTGTAACTCCTCCGATCTTTCGATATATGATGCGATTGCAAGATCAGCAAGAGTCCCGGTGGATGGTCACCGATCTGGTCGCCGCCTTTCCTCTCTCTTTTCTGACTAAAATCCTAGTCATCGTCTACCAATATGAGTTCTAACCTAAATCAGAATAAATCTCATATTTATAGATAAGGAGAGGGATCTGATATGCAATTATGGATTACACTGATGACTCAAGAATAATAATTAAATTAGTTTAAAAACTAATTAAGAAATTACATATCAGCACCCCGTGATATATTTCTAATTCTTTTAATTATAATTAATTGCACCAAATAATTACAATTACACTTCAATTTAATTATCTCGAATCATAAAGATAAGAGTCATTATTTACCGAGATATATAACACATAATATAATTTTTCGTGTTAAGTTTTTAATACCTGCTCAGTAAAATTTAATTACTGATAATTTAATTTTATCAACATCTACAATCTTTGATTATCAAATTCAATTTATTTGATTTAGTACATGATTAATTTAATAATTCACTGATCAGGTTCACTGGTAGCAACAAAATTTATGAATTTATCAAGGGGGTATTACAATTCAGAATTATTCTGAACACGAATTCCTCCGAAATATAACATTGATCACATTCTAATATTTATCACCCAAACTATAGGGTCTATTGAAACAATAAGATTGAATCTCGCCTGTAAGTAATTCAAAGTAATAAAATATTAAAACATGTCAACATTCAATATTTTTCGGAATTAAGAATCTATAGGCGCTCGAGCAAATCATGAAATTGTATAAGGTCAATCATGTCAGTATATGAACTTTAATTTCACCTTTGGTCTTGTTCAATACATTTCTAGTGTACCGAACACAATCTCCCTTCAATTATCGAACAAATTCCTATGATTAAGATAAACCACTGAGATTGTGTTCGCAGTTATACCGATAGGATGCTAACTCGTGAACTAATTTAATTATACAAGAACTGAAATTCTAATCTTCTGTAAGTAAGTCAAACTCTACTTACCAGAATTTCTACTGTGTATAATTACAGACATTTTGCATATTAATTATAAATAATTAATAATGCATTTTCTATAAACACATATATAAATTAGCTGAGACAATCCAAATATTATTATTAAAAATAATATAAATATCATAACATGATGTTATATAAAACCCCAACAATCTCTCATTTTTTATTAAATCCATGTGGTTATACATCCCAGACCTAAATTCTTTACGTGACTATTAAAAGTCTTAGCTGGAAAGTTCTTCGTAAAAGGATTTGCTGGTTATCTGCTGATACAATCTTAGTCACAATCACATCACCTCTCTGATCGATCTCTCGAATCAGGTGATACTTACTGAATTCTCTATCCGATTAAAAATTTGAGTTAGAGTACCCAGTGAGCACAAGACTCTCAGCCTGGTAAACCAACACATAATCTCTAGTTCTTTTCAGATTCTTGAAAATGTAGTTTACCTCTGTCCAATGTTCTTCGACTGGATTAAACTAAAATATACTAATCATACCTACGATAAAACAGATATTAGGTCTAGTATATAGCATGTCATACATGAGACTTGCAACTGTCGAAACATAAGGAATGTCTTTCATCCTTTCTATCTGATTAGGTGTTTTAGGATACTGATCCTTAAATAAACTGATTCCATGCCTGAAAGGAAAAAACATTCTTTTGAAATCCTGCATGCTAAATCTGGCAAGAACTATAGCGATATAAAGTGTTTAGGATAAACCTAACATCCTTTTACCCCGATCTCGCAAATGCTTGATCCCAATAATGTGACTGGCTTCTCATAAGTCCTTCATATCGAACTATCTTGACAATCACACATTTACGCCATTTGAGTATAGCTCATTCGAGGTGGGTTTCCTTTTATTGCTAGCTTTGTATTATGAATGTGAGAATGGTTAAATTTATTATATTTTGATGTTATATACTTTTATGAAAATGATTATGTCTTTTGAAAGATAGTTATGTTTGCAAACTCATATTTTATGAAATAATTTATGAGCATATATGTTGGAACATAATAGAAGTTGAATGTTTTATGAAAGAACATAATACGGTTGCTATGATAGTCTTGTTATTACATGGTGAGTGCAATGTGGTGGGCATATCGCTGACCTGATAAAGTGAGGGTATACGCCACGGTATAATATAAGGAATATATTGTACACATGATAATGCGTAAATATATGTCCTAGTATAATGATATATGATCTGTTTGCTCTATCACTGAGTATTATTAAGTGGCTCGACGAATACTCCTTAACTCTATCCACTGAGTAGGCAGGATATTTGGGGACTCGGTACTGCAACAACTTCTGGTTGGCAGGTTAATACAACCCAAGACTCTATGAAAAAATATGATGAATAAATGACTAAATATATTACCACTACTAAATATGTGTAGAATAAAAATATATATTTATCACTACTAAGTGAATAAATGAAAAATGATATTAGAAATCCTCTGTTGAGAGGTGGTTATTGAGAATCCTCCACGGAGAGGTGATGATGTTACGGATATAAAATTCCTCCACTGGGAGGTGAATGATGATAAGATGAAAAATTCTTTTTTAAAAGATAATGAACGATAAAAATGGAGAACGACTCTTTTCTAAAAGATAACGGTTTTTGAAAAGCGTTATTATATATACTTTTCTCTACTAAGAGAAATGAAAAGATGAAGACGAAGACGAAGAAAATAGAATATCAAAATGGAGAAAATTTTGGAAAACCCTCTTATGAGGTGATTTGTGGAAAGATAAAACTTGGAATCTTTTATGACAAAAGTATGTTTTGCGAAATATTATATTATTTTTAAAGCGATGAACTATTTTGATTTTCATTATGCAATTTATAATGTCGTTGTTGGTGATTAGTGAGCATGTAGATTTTGTAACTCACTCCCACACAGATTTTTATAACAGGTACAGGCGAAAGATGTGCGCGGTATGTTCCATTGCAAGAATAAGTTTGGGTTAGGGTCCATGGAGATATACTCCACCGGATATTTTATTTTGTGCTGTAAACTGAAGTGTGTGTTAGTGGCTGGAGAGCCCTATTGTGATGTAAGAGATGTGTAAATTGTGTAATGAGAAGAAAAGACAAGAAAACAAAATTATGAAGGATTCCTTGAAAGATAATGGAATTGAGTTAAGAAAGTTTGATAAGATGGATAAGTTAGGTTCCTTGTGTCTCATGCTCGATGCGATCGGGGTGAGGCATGAAAGTGTGGTATCAAAGCTTAGGTTTTTGTTAGTTCTGGGGATCTCTTGGGTCTAGAGGTCGCAGTGGACTAGCACATCGCCGATGTTACGTGTCGTATGTTGTGGGATGATGAAATCGTCGCCAGGTTTATGTGTAGACCTTTTTGTGAAAATGGGATAAGTTGTGTGTAACCTAGGAGAATGGATCATGGGATATCATACCCTTGTCTTCGGACGTTCGGTAAACTAGTTTGGAAGTCCAATTGAAAACACGTGCGTACGACGTTTGTTCTAATTGGAGGTCTAAATAAGTTTGTTGAATTGGAGAGATAGACCCAGCTGTAGGACTGAAGAGATAGAACATGGACGTAGAATGAATCTTAAAAATGAATTTGTTCAAGTTTTTGTGGTAAAGATAAGTTGGTTTGAGGGAGTATATGTTCATACCCCTGTTCGTTGAGGAGATCCTATTTGAATAATGTTGGGTTATACCCTTAATTATTGATGGAAAATTCTTCACAAATTTTTTTGTATCATGTTATGATCTCATGATGAGATGGAAAGCTAAAACGAAGCACCTCATGTTGTGTCGGATAAAAGATAGAATGAGGCATTTCTAGTAGAATTTTAAGGATTAAATGAGAATTTGGAACCATGTGCCATTACCATTGTGCTATGATGGGTAGGATAGTGAGATATCCAATTGTGTTAAGGAGGCAATAACTAGACGCTGAGTTGAAATACGTACACACGATCGAAAGTCGGATACTAGCGTCAATGAAAAAATTATGTAGGGAATACATTGGTTATATCCCTTGGTTGATTTATTTATGTTAAAAACAATAGTGTGAAGTGGTAGTTATAACAAGTAATAGTGATTGACATTAAGTATTCTATAAGTAATATTAATTTTCGGGCATTAAGGGTCCAGAAAACTATACTATGAACTGAAAAGCTTGTTAGGCACATGAAACGAAGTATATGAAGAAAAATGTATGATAAGTTAGGAATGATCAACCGTTCAAATGTTAAGGTGCTGAAAATGAGTACATGTTATTGTCATAAGAATTTTTATCTTACAGGTGGTTTAAGAATAATGGAAAGGGGTTTCTCTTTTATCATTTAAATGTAAGTATGAAATTAAGATGCTAATCCTTGAGTTGTAAGTTCCAAAATCTTAGTTAAGAAAATAGAACATAGCCTGAGACTTGTTCTGTGATACCCCACTTTTCACAACACAAATCTTATGTACTAAATCTAGAATAAACGTGTTACGCCTTGAGAAAGGATATTCGGACCCTATGACCAAAGGGATGAATGCATGGAATATGAAATAGGATAAATCTAGAATGGTGGAATAGATAAAAAGGGTTCAAATAATTCGGAATAAAGAATTTTAAAAAAAAAGTTCAAGTTAGAAGGTCCTACGAAAAGCGAAGAAGGCACAGAAAACTGAAACTGGCCAAAGTAAGGCCTAGAAACTCCTAAAATCCAAAACCTTAAATAAAAATTTAGATAGAGAATGAGTCTAAGTCCAACTATAAGTGCCCAATAAAATCATAAACAAAAAAAAATCAATTGGAAGATTCAAAGAAATAATTCATGGCCCAATTTAATTAGGCCAAAACTTTGAGAAACCCAATAGAAAATTTTAATTAGGGCTTTGGGCTGAACATTATGAGGGCCCAATTTAAATAAATATTTGAGCTCAATTATATTATTTGTGGCCCAATGAATTAAATAGCAAGCCCAAACCAAAGTTAGATCCAAAACCTAAATTTTGGCCCAAAATTTTTAAAATGGCCCAAAACCCATTTAAATTCTCATGAATTAATAAATAAAATAATTATTGAGGAGCTTCTAGAAGAG
>JAUTBS010329993.1:0-10682 GCA_032361285.1 Aequorea victoria | reverse complement strand
TGGTTTGTAATACTTAAAACAGGGAGTACAATGTGAACTGCAAAAACACTTATTATTATTATATGTTAAATATTAATAAAGTGTGAGATGTTTGTTTTAGTATAATCTTAAATACTATTATTATGTCTCTTAATGAACCGGGATTTTCGGGGCGTTACATGACAACTCCAAATGTAAAATTCTCAGAGATAGATTTACCACGTAAGCTTGTAGATAGATTTAAACACAACTTACTAAACATTAGTCAATTATGTAATAAATGATATAAAGTAATCTTTGAAACTAATGCATGTATGTGATAATAAAGTTTTTTTTGTTGGTCATAAAAATGAAAATGCATACACAATTAATTTTGATAAAATTGAATCACAAAAAGTGAAATACTTAGCAGTCATTAATGAAACTAGTTGGTTGTTGCATAGAAGACTAGGTCATGCTAGTATGGACTTAATCACAAAGCTATCGAACAATGAACTAGTAAAATGTCTTCCTAAAACCAAATATGTTAATGATAAAATTTATGATGCATGCCAATATGAAAAATAAAGTAAAACATCTTTCAAGAAAAAAAACACATTAACAATTAGGCATCTACAACTGTTACACATAGAATTTATTTAGACCTACATCTAAAGTAAGCTTATGTAAAAAATATTACACCTTTGTAATTATTGATGATTATACTAGATATACATGGGTAATATTCTTTGCACATAAGAATGAAACACATGTACACTTTGCTAAATTATGTAAAAAAACTTTAAAATAAAAAAGAATGTATGATTAACAACATAAGAAGTGATAGAGGAGGAGAACTTGTTAATAATAATTTTGAAAACATTTGTGATAAAAATAGAATAGGACATAATTTCTCCGTACCTAGAACACCCCAACAAAACGGCATAGTTAAAAGAAAGAATAGAACTCTACAAGAAATGGCTAGAACTATGCTTAATGAACACAATCTTACAAAATATTTTTGGGCCGAAACCGTTAATACTGCATGCTATGTATCAAATAGGGTAATTATTATATTAAAATTGAATAAAACCCCATATGAACTGTGGCATGGTAGAATACCTAATATTTTTATGTGTTTGAATGCAAATGCTTTATATTAAACACAAAAGACAATCTTATAAAATTTGATGCTAAATTAGATGAGGGCATATTTTTAGAATATTCAAATATGAGTAAAGCATATAGAGTATACATTAAAAGAACTCAAGTTGTTGAAAAATCTATGCATGTTATCTTTGAAGAAACTAACATTTCGTTATCCGAAAAGTATATTGATGGTGATTGTGTAGAGTTGAGAGAAAGACTTGAACAGGATAAACTCAAAGATATAACCATTGACGCCTCTCAACAAAGCAAAGAGAATAAGGATGAGGAGCAATCAAAAGAACAAAATCAACCATAAATTGAGACTACGTATAGAAGGTTGATTAAAGATCATTCAAAAGATCAAATTATTGGTGAGTCAACCAAATGGGTAACCACTCACTCTCTTACTAGCGATATATGTAATAATTTAGCATTCATATCACAAATAGAACTCAAGAATATTCAAAAAGCTAAAAATAATAAATATTGGATAAATGTCATGCAGAGGAATTAAGTCAATTTAAAATAAACAAAGTATGGACCCTAGTTCCTAGACCTAAAGATAATACTATTATAGGCACAAAATGAGCTTTTAGAAATAAAAAAGATGAATCAGAAAATATAGTTAAAAACAAAGTTAGACTTGTAGCCCAATGTTATAATTAAGAGAAATGCATAGATTATGAAGAGACGTATGCTCATGTTGCTAGGTTAGAAGCTATACATATGTTATTAGCGTTTGCATGCCAAATAAACTTTATATTATTTTATATGGATGTTAAAAGTGTCTCCTTGAATGTCAATATAAATGAAGAAGTGTATGTAAAATAATCTCCTAATTTTGAAAATTATAAATATCTGGATCATGTCTTTAAATTATCAAATACTTTATATGGGTTAAAACAAGCTCTTAAAGTATGGCATGAAATATTAAGTGGTTTCTTAATACAAAAAAAAATTTCTAGAGAAAAACTCGATTCAACACTCTTCATTAAACAAAAAGGAAAGGATATATTTATAGTACAAATTTATGTCGATAATATTATCTTTGGATCTACTGATGAAAACATGTGCAAAGAATTTTCTAAGATTATGCAGGAAAAATTTGAAATGAGGATGATGTGAGAGCTAAACTTCTTCCTTGGACTTCAAATCAAGAAAACAAAGAATGAAACCTTTATAAATCAAGCCAAGTACACAAAAGAACTATTGAAAATATTTGAAATGGAGGATGCAAAACTATGAAAAACTCCTATGAGCACATCAACAATGATTGACAAGGACGAAAAAGGTAAATCAGTTGACAGTAAAAAGTATCGAGGTATGATTGGTAGTCTTCTTTACTTAACTGCTAGTCATTCTGATATTATGTTTAGTGTATGTTTATGTGCTAGATATCAATCTGATCCAAAATAATCACACCTAATTGATGTAAAAATAATTCTTAGATATCTTGTAGGATCAACAAACCTAGGCTTATGGTATCCCAATAACACATTTCTTAAAATACTTAGTTATTCGGGTGCCGACTTTGTCGGTTGTAGGTTAGACCGTAAAAGTACTAGCGGATCATGCCACTTCCTAAAAAACTCACTAGTTTTGTGGTTTTGTAAGAAATTAAATTATGTAGCTATCTCGACCACCGAAGCCGAATATATAGTTGTAGGAAGTTGTTGCGCTCAAGTACTTTACATAAAACAAAAATTGAAAGATTTTAATTTGAAATATCATAAAATTCTAATAAGATGTGATAATACAAGTGCTATTAGTTTAACAAAAAATCCTATTCAACATTCAAGAACTAAGCACATAGAAATAAGGCATCATTCCATTAGATATCATGTACAAAAAGAAGATATTTTATTAGAAATTATAAGTACAAAATATCAACTAGCGGATATATTCACCAAACCCTTAAATGAAGAAAGATCTAATTTCATTAAAGATGAATTAGGCATGTTAAGTCCATGAAAAATTTGATATTTTCTGAAAAATTAGTACATGAGTCAACTCACAATGGCTTATGAGTCGACTCAAAGTACATTTTTTTGTCAAATTCCTAAAAATGCATTTGGGTCGACTCAAAATATTTATGAGTCGACCCAGCGTAAGGGTATATAAATATTTGTTGTGTTCTGTGGTGGCTCATTCGTTCAAACATTCAAAAGCTTCCCCCTCTCTCTCATTCGTGAGTCAAAATAACGGCGCCTCCCTTCTAACCTCTCTGAATCTCTTTCTTTTAACCCTCACAGCATCGCGATTCTCTTTTCTTATTGCGAAAAACCCTAGTTTTTTGTAGAACTCTGTTCTCTTTCTATTGTCTCATCAAGTCGACTCAACCTCTCCATGGATTCTTCTAATCCATCAACCATCTCCAAACGAACTAGAACCGAGCAAGGTGACGCATCTGGCAACAGAAAGAAGAGCAAAAAGGGTAAGAGTCCCTCATCAGCTGTACATCTCTGTCTGAACCAAGAGACTCAAGATAAATATGAAAAATCCTTTAAGTCTCGCCAAGTCCCTGATGGACGGTGCATTGATTTTTAGTTCTTTAATACAACTTAAATGCACTTTAGGGCTTGATTTACTAATATGGGATGGTACAATTTTTTCACCATTAAAGAATCTAAATACCCAGATCTGTGCAGAATAGCCTATGCCCACATGAATATAACAATGGGTCATGAATGACTATTCATAAGTAGCTAGATCAAGGGAAAAGACCTAGTATTTGGAGACCAACTGGTCAACAAACTTATTGAAGCCCCAAGCGGCACACACCTATTAGACTGCACCAAACGCCGACACAACTACCCTGACATTTCTCTTGAGAAATTTATCTCTTTGATCACTGGCCGAGAAGACATAAACCCCAACAAGATTTTTGATGTCAATCCCTTACTCCCAGAATACAGACTTCTCCACCATATGGTGAACCACATGATTCTACCTAAATGAGAGAAATTTGGAAATGTCACCTTCATTCAATTAATGGTGATGTGGTGCATTATTAATAAAGAACCCATAAACCTTGGCCACCTCATTATCTTTGACATGTGGAAAGTTGCGCAAACCAAAAAGAATATTATTTCTCATGACATGCTTTTTACAAAACTCTTTAGGTTCTTCAAAGTCAACCTAAAAGATGCCTTGTCCATACCTTTTTACCCTACCCACATATACAACAAGTCCACCCTGAAAATGATGCGAATGATTGAGATTGAGGGCTATTGGGTCAAGCAAGAGGCTGCTCAATCCCCAAATCCACCCCAAGAATAAAATCCAAACCAAGCCACCATCCTACCCCCTCTGTCTTTCATTGATTTATCCTGCATAGATCAATCACAAGCTCAACCCTCCACATATCAACTATAAGACCCCCCATTCTTCTCAAGAACCTCACATCCATCCTCCCTCCACACCAGCTTCACCTACTAGCTCCTCACAGTCCAACATTCCTCCCTCTGCCTTTGAGAAAATGAAGGCCCAGTTGACCCACATTATTGAAATTAACATGGCCTCCAATCAAGAAATAAATAAACTGCATGAGAGAATGAATCTCTATGAGTTTCAGATTGAGAGATTACAAGAACAACAAGAATACATAGTTTGTAAATAATTCAAATTGAACATAATTTTATCTGACCTCAATGATAGAATAGATAGTGCTTGCACCACAGGCAACAACATAGGTTAGTACATGAAAAAGAGCATGAAGGACTTCCTCTTTGCCAGCGACCTCCTTCTCAATAGTGTACGCTACGAGTATGATCGAAGTACTGCGGGAAAAATAAATAAGGTTCTCTGCAAAATTTGGGAGTTCATAGAATGGGCCAAAATCCGTTTGGAAACCTCCTATGAGAAAGTTGAGCGAGAATATCAAGATAATATCAATATGAAAGTAGTTCTAGCGAAAGGAATTCATATTGAGGAGATCTCAGCCCAAGAGTTCAAACCTGCCACCTCCAAAGAAAAAAAGAAAGTTACGAGCAAAGAAAAGGAGAAGATGACCGAGCCAGCCAAGAAGAAAGGAAAACAGTCGATCTTCGACCTCTTGAAAGAACTTGAGAAAAAGAAAGATGTCACCTACAAGAGGAAAAACAAAGAAAAAGAAGAAACTGCAGTTGAGCGAAAAGTTAAATGGAACAAACAAATGCACGATAAATTCTTCTAATTTTCTACCTTCCCTCTTCTCTTTAATCTCTGTGTCTATGGGCTGCCTCAAAGAACATACATTGTTAATTGGATGATTGTAAATCTTGACACAATATTTGTTATATATATGATCTTGATTCTTATAATTCCTTGAATGAATGTAATTTCTCTGTTTGGTATGAATGTTGTCTCTCATTTTTTGGTATGCATATTTTTTATTTTTGGGATGACAAAGGGAGAGAAATAAAGAAAAAGAAGGAGAAATAAGCAAAGGGAAACAGAACTTAAGTGTTTAACAGAAACATGACTTATGTGTTTATCAAATGTTTAAAATATGTTTGAATGATTCGTTGTTTTAAGATGATTCTGACTTGCATATGTATAAATGATTGATTTAAAATTTTGAAAAATTCTCTTTACAAAATGAAGCACCTCTTTAGGGGGGGTATTTCAAAATATATAGTTTATCATATTAAGAGTTTTTCTTCAATTGATTGTCATCATAAAAAAAGGGAAAGATTGTTAGCTCCAAGGTTTTATAAAGTACTTATTGATTTTAATGATAACAAACAAGAATTTAATAAGATCAAATGTTTTTAGAATATATATTTTTATAAGACTAAATCAATCGTTCAAATGATTTTAAATACTTATGAACGGTTAACACCCATGATTGGGATTGACCTTGTATTTAACAAATTGTAAAGTTATTTCAGGTATTAAATCAAAGTATTAAATGATTGAGAGAATTATTAAATCAGTTCCCAAACAAAGCATAAGCTCAAAATCAAGACAAGAAGATTTCAGAAAGAAACTCAATATTTGAGTCGACCCAAAGACTATCATGAGTCGACCCAAATGTACATCCTCTCGGCATCTTCTGCAGTAGGCGATTATAAGTCAACCCAAAGGCATTGGTGAGTCAACCCAAGTCACATAGCTCTCGAGACTTTCCTCTGCAGCGACCATGAGTCGACCCAAGGCACCAGTCGACCCAAGGCAAGCATGAGCAGACACAACAAAACACCAGTCGACCAAGGCAACCATGAGTCGACCCAGACTTCACATGAGTCGACCCAACTGAAGGCCTGTGAAAGAAACTGAGACTCCACCATTGTGAGTCGACACAAGCTTCATCATGAGTCGACCCACAGACAAAAAATCCAAAGTCTAAGAACTTTGAGTCAACCCAACCTCAGAGTGAGTCAACCCAAGGGCGCAATTTCAGCAAATCTTCAGCGTGAATCTTACGAAGTACGGTTGCGATTCCAGCGTGATTTCAGGAACCTTTTTAAATTAAAATGGCTCGATGGAGATTGATTTAATATATGGATATGATCTCAAATCATTTCAAGACCAGATTACCAAGAATCATTGCAAAAATCAAGGAAAGTACTATTGCAAAATCTCAGGGATTTGATGCGAAGAACAGCTGTGATTTTCAGCGCAACTTCAGAAGTATTTTTGAAATATGACAAATAGATTGAGGATCGATTTTATTTATGGAGATGATTGCAAGTCATTTCAAAATTAGATCAACAAAAATCATTGCTTGCTTTAAGGAAGATTCGATCGTGATTTCAGAAATTCAAAAAGAAGATCTTTGACTGCAACGGTTATTTCTTGAAGTTATTTAAAGTAGCAATCTTTCATCATTCAGTAGAACATCAGAGCATCAAAGCATTTTACACGAAAAACAAACTCATATACTCATACACTGATACGAAGAGAATACAAGAGAAATCATTCACACCAGATCAAGAGTTTGAGATTTCTGTTCTGTCATTTTTGAAAGAAAACCATATTATCCATTGTCTATCATTCTGATTTTAGTTTTTTATTTGAAAGATTATTGTAAAAATATACTCTGTTAAGAGAGCCTTTGATTGATGTTATTACATCAAACCATTACAACATCTCTGTAGAAAAAAGGGTGAGTCACCCATTACTTGTCTTTGTGTGTGGTGTAGCACACAAAGGGGAAGATCACAAGTACTAAAAGCTTGGAAGCTTTAGAACGCAGCTTAGTGCATCTTTATAAAAGATCACAAGTGCTAGAAGCTTGAAAGCTTTGGAACGCAACTTGGTGCATCTTTGTAAGAGGTTTGAAGCACACTCGTAAGTGCTTATCGATAGTGAAAATTTTTTCAAGAGGAGCTTAAGGAGTGGACGTAGGCTGGGATAGTCGAACCACTATAAATCTATGATATCATCTATCTCTAACTCCTTATCTCTTTTCTACTTATTTGTGAATATTTGTATATATTATTTGTCTATTATTAGTTGTTTTAAATTATTTTTAAAATATACGAGATCTTAAAAGACCCTATTCACCCCCTCTAGGGTCATTCTTTAGTTAACATCTACATAGGCAAAAATCCAGGATTCAATGGTTGCACCTCAGGGACCAAAACTCTAAGTTCTTTTTTCGTTTGATTAATTTCCAAAGGAATAAATCTTGGATTATCTCTTTGGTGTTAATGGACGGGACTAGATCTGAGGATAAGGGTGAGATTAGAGATCATATAGTTCATTACTATGAGGACCTCATGGGTCGAGAGCATGCGTCTATTGGTCCTTCCTTTGCGGATGTGGATCAGTATATAGTTAGGAAGCTTAGTGGAGAGCAGGTTCACACTATGGAGAGAGAGGTGTTGACTGAGAAGATTATAGAGGCCTTTTGATCCCTTAAATCAAATAAGGCTTCGGGTCCTGATGGGTTCTCTGCTGGGTTTTTTAAAAGTGTTTGGTCGGTTATGGGGAATGACATCATTGAGGTTGTAAAATCCTTGTTTGATGGGGTTTTATGCTTAAGAAAGTGAATACGACGTTGATTGCTCTTATTTCGAAGGTCCCTAACCCTTCTTCAATTCAGGAGTTTCGTCCTGTGTCATGCTGTAATACGATCTATAAGTGTATCTCTAAGATTATTGCCAATAGGGTGAAAGGGGTGTTGTCGGACCTCATCGGCCCTTCTCAATATGCTTTTGTGAAGAGGTATAGAATTTATGATTATATTTTTCTTTCTCAAGAGTTGTTCAGGGATTACCATAAATCATCTCATGGCCCTTGATGTGCTTTGAAGGTTGATTTTATGAAGGCTTATGACAATGTTCGATGGAACTTTATGCTTGAGGTTCTGAGAAGCATGGGGTTCCCTCCTTGTATGATCAAGTGGATTGGGCAGTGCCTGATGACTCCAACCTTCTTCGTCAGTATTAATGGGGAGTTACATGGTTTGTTTAATGGTAAGAAGGGGTTGAGACAAGAGGACCCTCTGTCTTCCTATTTATTTGTGATGGCCATGGAAGTTTTAGCCGGGATATTTAACAAGTCTTCTCAAGCGAAAGACTTTAAATTCCATTGGAGATGCAGCAAGAATAAGATTATTAATTTGTGCTTTGCTGATGATCTTATGATTTTTTGATATGGCTGATTTGCATTCTTTCAAGATTATGAGGGATATGTTGAGTGATTTTCAGAGGGTTTCGGGTCTTGCCCCTAACCCCCAGAAAAGTAATGTTTACTTTTCAGGGCTGGATGAGACGGTTAAAGGGGATATTTTGAGGCTTTTGGGGTTTGTCGAGGGTCCCCTGCCTGTGCGTTATCTAGGGGTTCCTTTGATTACCTCTACGTTATCTTACAGGGAATGTAAACCCCTAATTGACCGGATCACTAGAAGAATTAAGTCTTGGGCTAACAAGATTCTTTCTTATGCTAGGAGAGTTCAGCTGATTACTTCAATTGTCTTCTCGATGCGAGTATTCTGGTCTTCTCTTTTCATTCTTCCTAAAAAAGCGACGAAGGAGATTGAAAGTATTATGCGTGCCTTCTTATGGAATGGGGTTGAGTTGAAGTCGTCTAGGGCTAAAATCTCCTAGGTTGAGGTGTGTGTGCCTAAGAGGGAGGGTGGGCTTGGCATTAAATCTCTTACCATATGGAATAAGGTGGCGATTGCCAAACATGTGTGGTTTCTGCTTATCGGGGGGTAGACACCCCAATTTTGACTAAACCGAATATCGGCCAGTTCTCACCAAGCTCTTCCGATGATGAAATGTACATTAGCCACGCCAAAGGAGCTTCCATGCGAGTCCGAGAGTCCAATGAATATTTTCAATGCATCCCAAAATAACCTGGAACAACCCAAAAGACCCAAAATACCCCTTGGTGCAACCAACCCAGCGCTACGCCATCTCTAAGTGGCGCACACCACTTCCATCCAAACCGACCCACGCCACCTCAAAACTCAAGTGCTAGCGTTACGCCATAACCTTTTCATGCCACTAGTCCAAACCATGTCAGAGTCCCAAGCCATTTTTACCCTTGGCGCGCACCATCTCAAGTGGCGCACATCGCTTTCCACATGGCGCACGCCACCTTGAGAGGAGATTTTGGCACCAAGTTAGCTCCTCGCCTAGAATTCTATAAATAGGACCCCTCCCCACCTCAAAACAGATCCCCGAATTCTGAGAGCGCCAAACCTCTACAGAATTGAAACCTCATCCCGACTCCCGACTTATATTTAACTCGAACCCTTGCCCAATTAATAAACTAAGCTTAAACTAATCCCGAAATTTTACTAAAACAAACCAAAATTCAGAATCCTTGGCATTGGAAGGATGTTGGAGGCTCGAAGATCGCGTAGAAGGACTCTTAGGGGCGTGTCGTACGTGAGGAAGAGTCGAGATGTGAAAATTGCTTGAAACTTCACTTAGCTCAAGGGATATACGGTAGGTTTCCAATTATTCATCTTTTTCTCTATATTTCTCTTTTTTTTTTTTAAAACCTCTCTTGCGCGGAAAAATGGGAGAAAGAAGCCGTTGGCCTTCTTCTCCCGGGTTTCTTCTTATTTTTCTTATTTTCCCGTCTAAGCATGTTTCCTCCATTAGAATCGCATATTAGCTTATTTTCTGTCTCCTATTCATTTTTTTTTATTTTAAGAATGGTATGTAAAGTCTTTTTTTTCTTCATAATAAAAACACATACACCCGAGCATACTATTTTTCTTGAAAATAATAGCCCCTTTTGGACCTCTCGGTGTCGAGCTCACTGATCCATAGTGACGTGCGCCACCTTCAGGGGTCCTAAAGTGGCGTACGCCACGTCCCAGTGGCGCGCGCTAGGTCATAAGGTGGCGGGCGCCACCTCTGTTTTAAGACCAGTGGCTTTCCGTAGCCTTCTTTGTTAGTCTTTTCTATATATTTTATACATGTTGGAATTTCTGTTGAAATGCCTCTTTTTGTATTTTTCTTTCTGTTATAAAAACAGTTACACACAAAAGTACACTATTTTCTAAAAATAGTAACCCTTTTTAGGCCTCTAAATGACGAGCTCACTGATCCATAGTGACGCGCGCCATCTGCAGAGGACCTAAAAGTGGCGCACGCCATCTTATAGTGGCACGCGCCAGGTTAGAGGTG
>JAUTBS010329882.1:0-10682 GCA_032361285.1 Aequorea victoria | reverse complement strand
ACTTGACTTGATATTTTTTCTTTCTTTTATTTTAATTCTAATTATGTCACATAACTTCTTCACTCCTCTCATAATTCTCCCATGTGTTGGCACTATTCCTAGAAGACTTTTTGGCTTTTGATGAGTTAGGAAATCCGTTCTTCCAAGCAACCATCTTTTCCTTTCTTTTTCTTTTCTGCACTAAATGTCACATCATTCTTCCCTCCTCGAGGGGAATTTGGCCAGAGCTATCTAGGAGCTTCATTTTATTATTTTTATTATTTATTTTAATTATTCATGAGAGTTAGAATGAGTTTTGGGTCAAAATTAAAGTTTTGGGCCAAATTTTCAAATTTTGGGTCTAACCTTGGTTTGGGTTTGAAATTAATTCAATTGGGCCATTAATAAACTAATTGGACTCAAATATTTATTTATTTTAGACTCCCATAATGTTTGGCCCAAAACCCCAATTACAATTCCCTATTGGACTTCTCAAAATTTTGGCCTTATTTAGGCCTTTCATGAATTCTCTTCTTTTGAACTCTTAAATTGAGTTATTTGGTTTGTGACTCTATTGAGCCTTTATGGTTGAGCTTATCCTCTTTCTCTACCCAAATTTATGTTTAAAATTTTGGGCTTTAGGAGTTCATGGGCCTTATTTTGGCCCATTTCGATTTTCTGCGCCTTTTTACGCCTTTCGTTGGACTTCCCAATTTGAATATTTTTAAAACTTTCTTGTTCAAACTTTATTTGAACTCTTTTTATCCCCTTCATCATTTTAGATTTATTCTATTTTATTTTCCATACATTCATCCCTTTATTCATAGGGTTCGAATGTCATCCTTCAAGGCGTAACGCATTTATTCTCAATTTCGTGCTTAATATTTGTGTTGTGAAAAGTGAGGTGTCACACAGCGAGGATGAGATAATTCTAAACTTATTTGATTATGATAAACTTCTAGATATTTTTAATGAATTACATTGTGAATTTGAAAGAATTGAAATGAAAAATAGAATTCTTAAAAAGAAAGTTAGAAGTCTTTCAAAAGAAGTTGGAGAGTTACAAGTTTTAAATGAAATATTAACTTTTGAAAAAGGTATATCTTCACATAGTGATAAAATATTTTTTTTAGAAAAAAAAATGAATCATTGAAATTGAAAGCAAATGATCTATTCGAGATTGCCACAAAATTTACAAAGGATGAAGAAAATCTTAATAAACTTTTATGACAACAAAGTTGTGTTTACAATAAGGCTGACATAGGCTATGAACAATCAAATAATCAAAAGTTTTTAAATGACCTAACAACATATGAAATACCATGCTGTGAACACTATGGTAAATTATGTCATATTAAAAAGAACTGCAAAGATAAGAATAAAATTTGGATTCCTAAAGAAATGCATCATAAAAAATCTAATATTGAAAGACCCAAGAAAAAGTAGTACTAAAAGAAATTGTATGATTGTTTCTTTGTATGTGTGCTGAAAGTCTACTCCACACAAGGACAAGTGATTCCTAGATAGTCGGTGCTCCCGACATATGACGAGCGATAAAAATAAATTCATTTTAATCATACCAAAGAATGAAAGGCACGTAAGCTTTGGTGACATCTCCAAAGGTAAAATTCTTAGAGTTGGTACCACTGGTAAGAAATCCACCTTATTTATTGAAAATTCCTTGCTTATAGATAGACTTAAACACAATTTGCTAAGTATCAGTTAATTATGTGATAATGGATATAAAGTAATCTCTGAAACTAATGCATGTAGAGTAGAAAGTGTGTGTGATAATAAAGTTCTATTTATCGGTAATAGAAATGAAAAACGCATACACAATTAATTTTGATGAGATTGAATCACAAAATGTAAAATACTTAACAATCATTAATGAAGATAGTTGGTTCTGACAGAAGACTAGGGCATTCTAGTATGGACTTAATCACAAAGTTATCTAATAATGAACTAGTAAAAGGACTCCCTAAAACAAAATATGTTAAGGATAAAATTTGTGGTCCATGCCAATGTGGAAAACAAAGTAAATCATCCTTCAAGAAAAAAAATCATATCTCAACAACTAGACCTCTACAATTGCTACACATGGATCTATTTCGACCTACATCAAAAGCAAGCTTAAATGGAAAATACTATACCTTTGAAATTGTTGATGATTATATTAGATATATATGGATAATATTTCTTGCACACAAGGATGAAACACACTTACACTTTGCTAAACTGTGTAAAAGATTTCAAAATAAAAATGAATGCATGATTAACAACATAATAAGTGATAGAGGAGAAGAATTCATTAATAAAGATTTTGAAAAATTCTATGATAAAAATAGAATACGACACAATTTCTCTGCAGCTAGAACACCCCAACAAAATGACATTATTGAATGAAAGAATATAACTTTACAAGAAATAGCTAGAACTATGCTTAACGAACACAATCTAGCTAAATACTTTTGGGCCGAAGCTGTTAATACTGCATGTTGTGTATCAAATTGGATAATTATTAGATCAAAATTGAATAAAATCCGATATGAACTATGGCATGGTAGAATACCAAATATTGGCTATTTTCATGTGTTTGGATGTAAATGCTTTATATTGAACACAAAAGACAATCTTAGAAAATTTGATGCTAAATCTGATAAGGGTATATTTATAGGATATTCAACTCTGAGTAAAGCATATAGAGTATACATTAATAGAACTCAAGTTGTTAAAAAATCTATGCATGTTATTTTTGAAGAAACTAATATTCTTCTATCTGAAAAGCATATTGATGATGATTGTGTAGAGTTGAGAGAAAGACTTGAACATGATAAGCTCAATGATATAACTATTGATGCCTCTCAACCAAACAAAGAGAATAAGGATGAAGAGAAATCAAAATAACAAAATCAACCACAAATTGAGACTACATATAGAAGGTTGATTAAAGATCATCAAAAAGATCAAATTATTAGTGAGCCAACAAATAGATAATAACTCGCTCTTTTGCTAGAGACATATGTAATAATTTGGCATTCATATCTCAAATTGAACCCAAAAATATTCAAGAAAGCTGAAAATAGTAAATATTGAATAAATTTCATGCAATAAGAATTAAATCAATTTGAAAGAAATAAAGTATAGACCCTAGTTCCTAGATCGAAATATAATACAATCATAGACACAAAATGAGTTTTTAAAAATAAGAAAGATGAAACGGACAACATAGTTAGAAATAAAGCTAGACTTGTAGCCTAAGATTATAATAAAGAGAAAGGCATATATTATGAATAAACGTATACTCTTGTAGCTAGATTAGAAGTCATACGTATGCTATTAGCATTTTCATGCCAAAGAAACTTCACATTATTTCAAATGGACTTTAAAAGTGCTTTCTTAAATGACTATATTAATGAAGAAGTGTATGTAAAGCAATCCCCTAATTCTGAAAATTATACATATCCTGATCATGTCTTTAAATTATCAAAAGCTTTTTATGGGTTGAAACATGCTCCTAGAGCATAGTATGAAAAATTAAGTGGTTCCTTAATACAAAAAGAGTTCCCTAGAGAAAAACTTGATTCAACACTCTTCATTAAACAAAAAGAAAAAGACATACTTTTAGTATAAATTTATGTTGATGATATCACCTTTGGATCTAGTAATGAAAGTTTGTGCAATGAATTTGCTAAGATTACGCAGAAAGAATTTAAAATGAGCATGATGGGTGAGCTCAACTCTTTTCTTGGACTTCAAATCAAGCAAAAAAAGGATGGAACCTTCATAAATCATGCAAAAGTACACAAAAGAACTATTAAAAAGGTTTGAAATAGAGGATGCAAAACCATGTACAACTCCTATGAGCACATCAACAATAATTGACAAGGACGAGAAATGTAAATCAATTGACAGTAAAAAGTATCAATGTATGATTTGTAGCCTTTTGTACTTAACTGCTAGTTGTCCCGATATTATGTTTAGTGTGCACTTATGTACTAGATATCATTCCAATCCAAAAAAATCATACCTTGTTGCTGTAAAAAGAATCTTTAAATATCTTGTAGCATCAACAAATCTAGGCTTATGCTATCCCAAGAACACATCTCTTGAAATACTAAGTTATTCGGATGCTTACTTTTTTGATTGTAGGCTAGACCGTAAAAGTACTAACGAATCATGCCAATTCCTAGGAATCTCATTAGTTTTATAGTTTTGTAAAAAATAAAATTCAGTAGCTACCTCAACCACCGAAGCCGAATACATAGTCGTAGGAAGTTGTTGCGCTCAAGTACTTTACATGAAACAGCAATTGGAAGATTTTAATTTGAAATATCATAAAATTCCAATAAAATGTGATAATACAAGTGCTATTAGTTTAACTAAAAATCCTATTCAACATTCAAGAACTAATCACATAGAAATAATACACCATGAACTAATCACATAGAAATAATACACCATGAAGAAAGATTTAACTACATTAAAGGTGAATTATGCATGTTAAAAATCTATGAAAAACTTGATCGCATCTATTAATTCTATTTTTTTTTGTAGCACATGGGTCGACTCATAGATAGCATGAGTCAACTCAGGACTCTATTGGCCTAAGCGTTGGACGCTGATTGGTCGACTCAGGGGAAGTATGAGTTGACTCACATCGCTAATTTTTCTCAAGCGATGAAGGCAGTTAGATCGACTTACAAAGGCTTATGAGTCAACTCAAGTAGCACCATTTTTTGTCAAATCCCTAAAAATGCATTTGGGTCAACTCAAAGCTTTTATGAGTCAACTCAGCACAAGGGTATATAAATAATTATTGTGTTCTGTGGTGGCCCATTTGTTTAAACACTCAAAAGCTTCCCCCTCTCTCTCGTTTGTGGGTCGATACAACGAGGACTTTATGTTCTTCTCAAAATCCTTAAATCCTCTATTGGATTCCATCTTTGACAACTCTAATCACATCATCTATCTCTCTCAATGCCTCGCACCCCTCACGACAAACCCTAGTTCTTCGATAGACTCAGTATCCTTCGCTCATCGCCTCATCAATCTGTTACTAAATAAATCCTTCTAATCCATCAACCACCTCCAAAATGACAAGAACTGATCAAGGTGAAACATCTGGCATAAAAAAGAAAAGCAAAAAGGGAAAGGGCCCCTCATCGGTTGTGCTTCAATGTCTGAACCAAGAAATTCAAGATAAGTATGAAAAATCTTTTAAGTCTAGACAAATCCTTGATAGGCGGTGCATAGATTTTTCAGTTCTTTGACATAAATGAAATGCACTTTAGGGCTTGGTTCACATATATGGGTTGGTATAAATTTTCCACCATTAAAGAGCCTGTATACCCAGAATTATGCAGAATAGCCTATACCCATATGAATGTATTTGTGGATAATGAAGGGCTATTCATCAATAGCTAGGTTAGAGGAAAAGACCTAGTGTTTGGGGATCAACTGGTCAACAAACTAATTGAAGTCCAAAGTGGCACACACCTGCTAGACTGCACCAAAAGAAGAAACAATTATCTTGACATTCCTCTTAAGGAAATTTTTTTCTTCGACCACTGGCAGAGAAGACACAAACCCCGATGAATTTTTTAATGCAAACCTTTTTCTTCCAGAATACAGACTTCTACATCACATGGTGAACCACATGATTCTGCCCTAAGGAGAAAAAATTGATGATGTTACCTTTATTCAATTAATGGTAATATGGTGCATCATCTACAGACAACCCATAGACCTTGGCCATCTCATCACCTGTAGCATGTGGAAAGCTGGCCAAACCAAAAAGAATATTTTTCTCCATGGCATTCTTTTAACCAAACTCTTTAGGTTCTTTAAAGTCAACCTAAAAGATGCATTGTTCATACATTTTCACCCTATCCACATATATAATAAGTTTACCCTGAAAAGGATGCGACTAGTTGAGATTAAGGGACAATAGATCAAACAAGATGCTGCTCAATCCTCAAATCTACCCCAAGAACAAAATCTAAACCAAACAACCATCCTACCCCCTCTTCCTTCTATTGATTTATCCTGCACAGATCAATCAAAATTCCAACCTTCCATATATCAACCACAAGACCCACACTCTTCTTAAGAACCTCACATCCATGCGCCCTCCACACAAGCTCTACCCACCAGTTCTTCATAGTCTAACGTTCTTCCCTCTACTATAGAAGAGATGAAGGCCCAACTTACCCACCTTGTTGAAATTAACATTGCCTCCAATCAAGAAATAAAAAAATTGTATGAGAGAATGAATTTCTATGAGTTTCAGATTGAGAAATTTCAAGAATAATAGGAGTACATGGTTTGTGAACAGCTTTGTTTGAATAGAATTTTGACTGACCTCAATGAATGAATAGATGGTGCTTGCACACCAAGTAATACCATTGGTCAGTACATGAAGAAGAGCATGAAAGACTTTCTAATTGCAAGTAACCTCTTGATCAATAGTGTATGCTATGAGTATAATCGAGGTACTACGGGTAAAATAAATAAAATCCTCTACAGAATTCAAGAGTTCATAGAATGGGTCAAAATCCATTTGGAAACTCCTGCTGAGAAAGCTAAGCGTGAACATCGAGAAAACATTAATATGAAAGTAGCTCCAGCGAAGAGAATTCATATTGAGGAGATCTTAGCCCATCTTCAAATCTTCCACCTCCAAGGTTTTGAGAGGTCCATTGTAATATCTAGTATTTTGAGAGAATTTCTGATTGGTGTTTGTACATCAAACTACTACAAGATCACAGTAAAAGTAAGGGTGAGTTATCGGTTATTGTTCTTTGTGTGTGGTATAGCACACAAAGGGAAATATCACAAGTGCTAGAAGTTTGGAGACTTTGGAACGCAACTTGGTGTATCTTTGTAAAAGATTTGAAACACACCCGTAAGTACTTATTGATAGTGAAAAAATCTAAAGAGAAACTTGAGAAATGGACATAGGCTGGGATAGTCGAACCATTATAAAATCGACGGTGTCATCTCTCTATCTCTTCCTATCTATATCTGTTTGTGCTTTTATATATATATACATATTTTTCTTGGTTCATATTTATTGTTTAAATTATATTTAAACACAAAGAAATTAGAAAAGACCATCTAGGATCATTCTTTGCATAGCAAAGATCACAATTGTTAGAAGTTTGGTGGTTTTGGAACGCAGTTTGGTAAATCTTTAAAAGATTGTAAAAGATTTGAGCACACCCGTAAGTGCTGAAGATAGTGAAAAATACTCAAGAGTAGCTTGAGGAGTGAACATAAACTTGAATAGTCAAACCATTATAAAATTGACGGTGTCATCTCTCTTTATCTCTTTCTCTCTACATTATTTATAAATATATATATTGCTTGCTCACTTTATATTGTTTAAATAATTGTTAAACAAGAATAATATTTTTTAAAAGACCGTATTCACTCCCCCCCCTCTAGGGTCATTCTTTGAATAATACTCCAACCTTTTACAATCTTCTAAAGAATTACCATGCTGCGTTCCAAAGCCACCAAGGTTCTAGCCGTTGTGATTTTCCCTTTGTGTGCCTTACCACGCACACAGAACAATAAAGAATGATTCAGCCTCGCTTTACTACGATTGGAATAAAGATTTTGGTTTACAAATTAAGTACAATGCTCTCTTATAAGAGTATATAAAGTAATATAAATTTTAAGAAAAAAACTAGAAGAATGTTTGAGCTATAGGTTTCTAGGGTTTTCTCGCGTATAACAGATCTTGCAATTGTGAGCTTTATGATCAGTTGAATTAGTGATTAAGTCTTACAAATGTTTTAATCTCACTTCCATTTTATAGTTTTGAACTCCATGGTGACCGTTGGAAGTAAAATCAAAGCATTAAATGCTCTTAAATATAGCTGTTGCAAAATTGATTTTCACACAAAAATTTAAATTTCTCACCCATGAGTCCACTCATGCTGGAGGTGGGTCGACTTAGCGCCATGATCCTTCAATGTAAATAAAATATTTTGTCTGAGAGTCGACTCATCTTGTTGTTGGGTCGACTCAGAACTTTGATGCCTCAGTATCAGTAAAATCCTTTGTTTGTGGGTTGACTCATCTTGATATTGGGTCAACTCAGAACCTTGATGCCTCAGCGTAAGTAAGATCCTTCCTCCATGGGTCGACTCATCTTGAGGTTGAGTTGATATGCTAGTTTGAAGTCAGGGTTGATTACTTCAGCTCAAAGTCCTTCATGCGAGATGTCTTGGGTTGACTCATTCTGATAATGCGTCGACTCACCAATGTTTTTAATACCCTCTGAAAACTTCCTAAGCTACAGTCTGATTGAGTCAACTCATCATACCTTGGGTTGACTCACTGAAGATGTTCAATACAATTTTCCTTTTGAGTCGATAGATGGGCTGATGTGTCTCAGCTCAAAAACTCCTTCGATCCAATACTTGGGTCGAATCACTCTGATAGTGGGTCGACTCATGGTCGATTCTGAGATATCTCTACAAAGATCTCGAGCTTTAGTCTTTTTGAGTCGACCTAGAGAAAACTTTGGTTGACTCAGCCTTTGTTAAATTTAAGAAATTTCATGTTCTAAGGCCTTAGTTGATGCATTATTTGGGAACTGATTCATAAACCCTTATAAGTATTTAAAATATAGTTTTTCACCTGAAATAAGTCCAATACACATTAAATATAAAGTCAACCCCATTCACGGGTGTTGACCACAATGAACTTGATTTGACCAAATCAACTTTTTGAGTATAATTTGGTTTAAACTCTAATAACCTATAAATTAATAATTATATAATTTAATTAAAAGAGGGACCAAATTGTATGTTATTAAAAATAATGTATTTACATATGTGTTTTCCCATTTAAATAAGGGTTGAAGTGTAATTTTAGGCTTGTGATGTCATCTCCTGACATAAGTCAGGAGATTGGGGGCTGGTAGGTGGGATGTGTCACTTCTTGTTGGAAACTTCTGGGGAAAGTTTGAGAGAGAGAGAGAGGGACCTCGTTGCTTGGAGGAGGAAGAAGAAATAGTTGGAAGAAGAAGGAGAAACCGCTGGGAAAAGAAGAAGAGAAAGAGGAAGCTGGACCAAAGTGGGGGACTTACCTCCATTGTTATTCTCCATCAGAAACTTAGAGGTAAGAATCCAACCTCCTTGAGCTTAAAAGTGTCTAACCCTATGGAAGAAAACATAACTCCTTTTGATTCAAAAGTAGAACTTCTCATCCCTTTTTACTTTTCTGTTTAATGAAGATGAACTGTTGAATGTTGAAGAATGGGTTTGTTGTTGAAAGAGAAGGAATGTGGTAGGAGGATATTAGATTGACCTTGGGTTGGATTATAGAACTCTTATCCTTTATTTCTTTAAATATTGGAACTATGTTGGTTGTGGTTTTACATAATTGCACTTCTCTTTTTCTTTGTTGGATTTTCGGGGTCAAGGAGAAAAGTTGAAGTTTTATTTGTTTAATTTTGTTAAATTGGGTTTCCACAATGGATTATGGGGTGTTGGAAGTTAAGGGGATGTATTAGGATGGTTTTTGTTTGTTGTTGGACCCCATGTGGAGTAGAAAAACCCATTAATTTTGCCCCAAACAGAGCCTAACCAATAAAATTATCAAAACAGAGCAGAAGCACTTTTCCGTAGCATGAGTCGACCCATGGAGTGGTGGTGTCCACTCATGTTAGGCCAAAACCTTGGTTCCTCACCCAGCCGACGGCATGAGTCGACACAAGAGGAATTATGAGTCGACCCATGGGATTTTAACTCTCAGTACTTTTTGCAGGCAGGGGTTTGGGTCGACACAAGAGGTTTGTGAGTCGACCCACAAGCTTTTAGCTCTCGAGAGTTTTTGCAGGCGGACGTTTGGGTCGACCCACGATGCGTGTGAGTCGACCCAACCTAGCAAGGGCGAGCATGAGTAGACCAAAGAGGCATGCGGTGTCGTCCCAGCCTTAGGGCGCTTGCACGATGGGTCGACTGTGGCTGCCTCATGTCGACTTAATGTCTGGGTTGTTGTAACGCCCTGAAAATTTCAGTTCGTTAAGAGACATACATATAATATTTAGGGTTAATAATAAACAATCATTCCACACTTGATCGGTATTTAATATGTAATAATAAAACTTTGCATTCTTGCACCTTGCATGTCCTGTTTTAATAGTACAACCCCACAAAAGAACTTAAAGGAGATTACAAGAAAGTGCTAACAAAATAGATGAAAGTCTTCAATATTTGATCATCCAGGTGAGCCACGGCTCGACGTACTCTTCCGCGGTCTCTTCGATTGCATTCTCCTCTTTATGACCTGGCATGAAACGCCATGAGCTGCGAAACCCAGAAATAATCTCCCGAACCCAGTATTTTTACACTTAAATACATACAATAAGATATAACAGGATATGATATGCAAAAATAATGTAAACTCTGATACACGACCAGGACTCCTTTACGCCGAAAAGATACGAAAAATACCCAACCCCACACTGAACACATGAAAAACCTGAACTTCAGCACAGAAACTTGAGCAAATTAAGCTGCCAGACAGTTGGATACAGTCCCCCATAGCAGCGCCATGATTTCGGAAGGGCTAAGTACCCACCGGATCATGCGGACCCTGGATAGAACTGATCCAAAAGACCCACCTTGCCACACCATGAGTCGTAGCCGAGTGACATACTCAACTAGCTCATGAATGTCCAAGGA
>JAUTBS010329771.1:0-10683 GCA_032361285.1 Aequorea victoria | reverse complement strand
ACCCACAAGTGCTTTGCCATAGTGGAGAAATTCTCAAGAGGTGCTTGAGGAGTGGACGTAGGCTTTGATAGCCGAACCACTATAAATCTATGGTGTCTATCTCGAACTCTTTCTATCTCATATCTTAGTAGTACATATTCACGTGCATATTTAGGCTGCTAATTATTAAGAGTTTCTAAATTATTTTTAAAACTTAAATTATTTTAAAGGCCCTATTCACCCCCTCTAGGGTCACTCCTTAGTCAACAGGTATTTCACACAACTTCTCCGCACCTAGAACTCCACAACAAAATGGTGTGGTTGAACGCAAGAACAGATCACTTCAAGAAATGGCTAGGATTATGCTTAATGAACATGATCTACCAAAGTATTTTTAGGTCGAAACCATTAGCACCTCATGCTATGTCATGAATCGAGTGATTATTAGAAAATATTTAAATAAAATACCTTATGAATTATGGATAGGGCGTAAGCCTAATACTGCTTATTTCAAAGTTTTTGGATGTAAATGTTATGTGCTAAACGATAAATCTAATTTGGGTAAATTTGATACAAAATCAGATGAAGGTATCTTTCTTGGTTATTCTATGACTAGTAAGGCTTATAGAATTTATAATAAAAGAACATTTGTTGTAGAAGAATTCATACATGTTGACTTTGATGAATCTAACCTATTCTCAAATAAAGTAGATCAAGTTAATGATCTCGACTTAATTGAGGAAGGTATAGATAAAATAAACCTAAATGGAACTAAACCTAATGTTAATCCTAAGGAAATCCAAGAGGATCCAAAGGATAATGAAAAGTCAAATAATGGATCAACGTCACTACCTCTAGTTTGGAGATTTGTTAACAATCATCCTAAGGATCAAATTATGGGTGATCCAACTAGTGGTGTAACTACTAGATCTAAATTATATAATGTGAATTCGCATGTTGTATTAGTCTCTCATATAGAACCTAATAACATAGATGAAGCCCTTGGTGATGAAGCTTAGATTCTTGCTATGCAAGAGGAGCTAAGCCAATTTGATAAAAACTAAGTATGGACACTTGTACCTAGGCCCAATGACCATTTCATTATTGGCACAAAATGGGTTTTTAGGAACAAGAATGATGAATATGGAAATATCACTAGGAATAAAGCTATATTAGTTACCCAATGATTCAATCAAGAAGATGACATCGATTATGAAGAGACTTTTGCACCCGTATCTAGAATGGAAGCCATCCGCATACTACTTGCATTTGCATTGTTTAAAGGTTTTAAATTTTTTCAAATGGATGTAAAAAGTGTATTTTTAAATGGCTTTATCAAAGAAGAAGTTTATGTCAAACAACCACCCGGTTTTGAAAATAATGAATTTCCAAATCATGTGTTTCAATTAACAAAAGCACTCTACGGTTTGAAACAAGCCCCTAGAGCTTGGTATGAACGTTTGAGTAGTTTTTTATTAGAAAATGAGTTTAACCGGGGAAAGATTGACACCACCCTATTCATTAAATGCTTAGATAATGACATGTTGATTGTACAAATATATGTTGATGATATTATCTTTAGTGCAACTTGTATGATTATGGTAAATAAATTTGCTAAATGCATGCAAAATGAGTTTGAGATGAGTCTCATGGGTGAATTAATTTTTTTTCTTGGTTTGCAAATTAAACAAACATCTAATGGAATTTTTATAAATCAATCCAAGTATGTTAAAAAAAATTTGAAACGTTTTTAAATGGATGAAGCAAAACTTTTTGGTACACCCATAAGTACTTCAACCAAACTAGACAATGACGAAAATGCCAAGAGCGTTGATTCAAAACTCTTTAGAGGCATGATCAGTAGCTTGTTATATTTAACGGCTAGTAGGTCGGAAATCATGTTTAGTGTATATTTATGTGCTCGCTTTCAAGCTAATCCTAAGGAATCTCACTTAATCGCCGTTAAACGTATTCTAAGATATTTAAACGACACGATTGAGTTAGGGCTATGGTATCCAAGTCATACTTCTTTTGACTTGTTGACTTACTCTGATGCTGACTTTGTCGGATGCAAAGTGGAACACAAGAGTACCTCAAGGACATGTCACTTCCTGGGACATTCCTTAGTTTTTGGTCAAGCAAGAAACAACAGTATGTTGCTCTTTCCACTGTCGAAACTGAATATGTAGCAGCCGGTAGTTGTTGTGCTCAAACTTTATACATAAAGCAACAACTTGAAGATTTTAAGTTATTATTTTATCATATTTCAATTATGTGTGATAATACAAGCGCAATATGTTTAACTAAAAATCATTTTCAACATTCTCGAACCAAGCATATTGAAATTAAATATCATTTTATTCGAGATCATGTTGAAAAATGGGATGTGAAATTAAAATTCATTAATTTTGAAAATTAACTTGCACACATTTTCATCAAACCCCTTCAAGAAGATAGATTTAATACAATTTGTAAAAAAATTGGAATGATGAATTTCACTGGTATATGACAAGAAAGTGTTTCTGTGTTATGATTTGTTTTTCCCCTGTTAAAGTTTTTGAATCTGTTAAACATTTTGTGTCGACACCTTGAGTATACGTGTCGACCTTTTTGTGTGTTTTCAAACATCAATCTGAATGAAAGACTTGGTGTGTCGACACCTTCATAAGTCAGTGTCAACCCCTTCACATGTTTTAGTTTCTCGTAAGTTTGTGTCGACACCATGACATCCAGTGTCGACCCTTTCTTGCCTCTTGTACCTCGACAATTTGTGTCGACACTAAGAACATTCGTGTCGACCCAAATGACTTTCTAAAAGGTGTCGACCCATGAAAAATTTGTGTCGACCCTTATCCCCTATTTCAGAACTCTTCAAAGACACTTTTGTGTCGACACCAAATGACATAGGTGTCGACCCTAGAGGCTCTATAGATAAAAAAATTCTGTGTTGAATTTCTATTTCTTCGAGCTCTCTCTCTCTCTAAAAATGGCATTTCTCCTACTCGTCCCCTCGCTCCAGATTGTGACCCTTCGACCTTCTACACCCTCAATTCCTCTGTCGACCACGAGGATGCCTCCCAAAACTATTGGAAGAGGTTCCAAGAACCCCGTTCGGCCTGGTTCAAAAAACCCTAGAAAGACAAAGAAGACAAAGACGGCTTAAGGTTCCACGTCTAGTGAAGCCGCACCAAGAAAATTGTTGTTGTTGTGGCCACCTCTGAGGTGATTCCTGTCCTTTCACAATAATTTAAGAATCTATACTTCACATCCTTCTTCTACTGAAAAATCGCTCTCGGTCGGTGTATCGACCTACCTTACTTTGATAAAATTGGGATGACTTTCAAATCCCTTTTCTCAAGTCTGGGTTAGGAAAAAATTTTGGAAACTCGTGAGAATCACTACCCTACTCTCATAAAATCTTTTTACTCTCACTTTCAACCCACAGAACACTCACCCCCTACAATCGCTTCTTGGGTGAAAGGCACATTAATTGTTTTGTCTCCCATTCTTCTCAATACAATTCTTGAGATTCCTGAGGGGGACATAATTTTTGATTATCATCAAAAATAAATTGACTGTGAAGGCTTCTCATTCTCAGAAGTTATCAAGACTATCTTTGATAATCAAGATTTTGACCCAAGCAAGCTCTTAGAGGCAAATATCCTGAAACCTGAGATGCGAATCTTACATCACATAGTGAACCACATTTTCCTACCCCAATTATAAAAATTCGGTGACATTACTTTTTCTCAAATTTTTGTGATGTGGTATATTCTTAACCACAAAACTCTTTATTTGGGTTTTCTTTTTGTTTCTCATATGTTGCACTTCTATGGCAAAAGCAATACCTCTCTGCCTCACGACATGTTTTTGATAAAGGTGTTTCAACACTTCAATATTGACCTGAAAGGTGAGAAAATTGAATTTTTCTCCAAACATGATTTGTATGGCCCAACTACCCTAAAACACATGAGAATTGCTAAAATTGATGGGGTATGGACCACACAACGACGAGGCTCCACTGTATCATCCAGTGCACCTCCATCTCATGTTGATCCTTTTTTTTATCTTACAGATGTTCCTTTTGTTGACCTTCCTATTGATCCTTCTATCACTCCTCCTCCTCCTGTAGGTCAAGATTTTTCCACTCTTATCAATGTTCCATTAACCTCCTCTGCTCCTCTTTCAGTTGACCTTTCTGAGGTTTTATCTCTACTCACATCTCTTTCATCTTCTTTCTATTCTTTTGAAAATCAAGTGCGTACAAACCTTCTTGAGCTTAATCAATCAGTTTGCACATCATGAAAAAGTCCCCGCTATGGAACAGACTACTCTTAGTCTCAAATAGGACGTTGAGTTTACAACTGATTGTGGCCGTAATCTATCCACCTACTTAGAAACCAGTCTTCAGTATGTTGTCAATACGAACAAGTTTGTTCTTGATGAACTCCGTAAATAACATGTCCAAAATAAACAAACGATTGAAGAAAGATTGATTCGGATGGCTAGAATGAGAACCGCTCCTGCACCAGCGGCATCCTCTATAGGCAAAGCCCCTGCCACATCCAAGAAAACCAAAGATGACAAAGAACTTCGAAAGAAGTGTGAAGAAGCCGAAAAGATGGCCCCTATGTTTGAAGCTCTGGCTGAGACTGAAAAGAAAGACGCCAAAACTTAGGCCGCCAAAGAACAAGCCGAAGCTAGAAAAGAACAATCTGCAAAGGAAACGAACTTCAAGAAGATCATGGCTACTGATCCATGATTTTTCTTCATTTGATAAATGTATAAACACTTTTTTCTATGAATTATCTTACCTCTATTTGCTCTGATTTATCTGACATCCTTTTCCTCCTTTTTGCTATAACAAAGGAGGAGAAGTTTGATGATTGATTTGTTGATTTGTTGTTCAGTTGTTGATTGATGTTAATTTGTTAATTGATTGATACATGCTCTGATTAAATCTTTGTGATTGAGAGATTGAGATATGCTCTAATTATTAATATATGCTCTGATTAAATTTTGTTGAGATATGCTCTGACTCAAATTTTGTAAATTAACTTAAGAGAAATTTGAAAATTTCTTGCCTTGACATATGTGCTCTGATGTATGCTCTATTTTATATGATTATTTAATCTTCATACTGCCTTGAATTCATTAACAGAGGGGGAGAAATACTCATACATCCATAAATACTCTGATCTCTGTTTAAAGCCTTAATTTTTGTTGAAAAATCATTTATATACTCTGTTCTTGAGTTTAATGATCATATACATATGCTCTGCAAATAAAATATCTACATGCTTTGATATTCATCATTTATGTTTAAAATTCCATGCACATATTAAGCGGGAGTTCTCAATCTTTCTTTTTTAAAAATTATATGTACAAATCAATGGTTGTCATAGTAAAAAGGAGGAGATTGTACGTTAGCCCAAGGATTATTCAATCAAGTTCTAACTTTGTTTTTGACATATAACAACACTTGATTTGATCTTTACTAATGGTTGAGTGTGCATAAGATTATACTTTTCACGATTTAAAGGCTTAAAAGCTAGTAAAAAGATGCTCCAATTTATCACTTTTGAGAGCCCTCATATCAGTTCTCAAGAAGGCTCAGTACTTTTCAAAGTCTGTGTTTCAAAATAGTTGAGTTACCCTTTCAGTTTTGGAGTCAACACAAAGTTGATTTTTCAAGCATAAAGACATTTTTGAGTCGACACCTCTAGTCTATGAGTCGACACCAGATGTGTTCCCGTGAGCACCAATATTTTGTTTTTTTTTTTGTCAAAAACCAAAGCGTGAGTCGACACCAACATAAAATGAGTCGACACAAAGAAAATTGAAGACTGTTTGCTGAAGCTCACAAGGTTGAGTCGACACATCTCCACACATGAGTTGACACCAAGCTCCACAGATCAAGTGAGTCGACACCCATTAAGTAAGTGTGGACCCATGAAATGTTCCAGTGAGCACCAATATTTTTGTTTTTGAAAATCTTGAGGATGTGTTGACAGCAATGCCAGATGAGTTGACCATACAGCAACCCAGAAAACAAAGTATCGACACCAGGACACTTTGTGTCGACACTGGCGCGAGATTTCAAAATTGCTGAAGCGTTCTAACGGCTCTTTTTTAGTATTTAATTCGCCAATAAATGCTTCCAACGGCTCTCTTCTTCCTCTATCTATATAAGAATTAAAGTTTGAAGCATTAGATACAAGAAGACATTCAATATCACTGTTGCAAAGCTGAAAAACCAGAGAACATTCTCTTAAGTATTTACTGCTCTGTTTTCTCTTATCTTCTGAAATACTCCTCTCCTCATTGATTGTAAATCTTTTAAGAGTGAGTGAATACTTATTGTAAGAGAGGTATTTACTATTGTAATCATCTTATATAAAGGATAAAATCCTCTACAACATCAACTATTGATTCTCGGCTGCTCTTTGCCTAAAAGAAGGTGGTTTCAATTCACCCTCTGAAGAATCTGACTGTACTGAGGCTTCGATTTGCCCATTTGAAGAATCCGATTTAGTGAATTCAAAACTCCCAAGGTGCTTGGGGAGTGCACTAGGTCAAGAGGACCGAACCACTATAAATTTGGTTGTATCTCTCTCCCTTTAAACTCTTGTTTTCAACATTTCCTTTTATCTGCTGTGTTTCATTCCGCATTAAAAAGAGTTTTCAAAAAAGTTTTGAAATTTTCCAAACAACCCATTCACCCCCCTTTGGGTTGATTTCGGAACAATAATTACTATCAGAGCTTTATGCTTACTCTTTTAAAAACTTAACTATTTTTATAAGGATCCATGGAAAACCATCACAACACTTTGTCCGAAGGCCAATTAGCCCACAGGCCTCCATTGTTCAATGGGTCTAACTACACCTACTAGAAAACTAGGATGACTTACTTTGTATGATCCCAAGATGTAGTTGCGTGGAGGGTCATTGTAAATGGACCACTCATTCCTAGCACCATAACAGAGGGTTCATCCACTCCTAAATTAGAAATAGACTACACTGAGGACGATTGGAGAAAATTACAAATAAATGCTAAGGCTATAAATTTCCTCCATTGCGCACTTGGACCTGATGAATTCAATAGGATCCAAGGATGCGAAAATACCAAAAAAATTTGGTATAAACTTAAAATCGCTCACGAAGGTACAAACCAAGTGAAAGACAAGAAGATTGATATGCTTATCAGAGACTATGAATTATTTAAAATGCATGATGCTGAAAATATATCTGACATGTTTACTCGATTCAATCTTATCATTAACAATCTAATATCTCTTGGTAGAGTTTTTCCAAATGTTGAACTTGTTTGGAAAATTCTGAGATCACTACCAAAGATTAGAGACCTAAGGTGATCGCCATTGAGGAAGCCAAAGACCTCACAACACTTGGCCTTGATGATCTCTTGGGATCTCTTCTTACCTATAAATTCACATTGAAAGATGAAGAGGACGTAAAGATGAAGAAGATAGTGGCTTTCAAATCCACTGAATCTGCTAAAGAAGAAGAAGAATCTGAAAATGATGACGATGAAGAACTAACCATGATCACAAGAAAAGTGGCTAGAATATTAAAGAAAAAGAGAGAACAAAAAGAAAGATTCAAGAAATGGAAGGGTCAATCCAGTAAAGACCCAATTCCAAAGGAAAAAAAGAAGGAAGTTATTTGCTACAACTGTCACAAGTCGGGACACATCAAGCCCAAGTGCCCCTTACTCAAGAAGGATAAGAAAAGATTCCCAAAGAAGGTCATGAAAGCCACTTGGGATGATTCCGACTCAAGTGAAGAGGAAGAAGATACCAGTGACAATGAAGTTGCAAACCTTTGCCTCATGGCTTATGAAGATGAGGTAAACTATTTTTTCGACTGTGATGATGACTTTCTTTCTAATGAAGAGCTTCAAGAAGCTCTTGAAGATTCTTTAAAGATCATTAAAGAATTAAAATTGAAAAGAAAATCTTTTAAGAAAGAAATAACTAATTTAAAATCAAAAATAAAAATTTTAAAGAAAGAAAATGAAAAACATGATTCAAATGACACAACCAAAATTCAAGAAGAAAATATTTTGCTAAAACAAAAAATTGATGATCTAACTAAGATCATAACTAAGTTTACTCAATGTGAGAAAAATTTAGATATGATTCTTGGAACTAGATGCACTTTTAACAAAGAAGGACTAGGCTTTAATCCAAACGAAAACAAAACAGTCCACAAAAATTTATTTATTAAAACCTCACTGCCCAAATCTGCCACCTGTGAATTTTGTTGAAAAAGTGGGCATATTATCTAGAATTGTGCTTCTAGACTCAAATGAAATAAACCAACTAAAAAGGTTTGGGTTAAGAAAGGTGATCCACCACCCAAAACTGCAAAACTACCAGTTAAGAAACCTACATACTCTCGGCAACCTAAGAAGAAAAATTTTCATAGAACACCTCCAAAATTGCATAGAAATGTCATTTCACATTTTGGTTGTATATATCCTTTTATGCAAAATATAAATTTTTATACTAACCCCTATGGACCCAATATGAGATGGGTACGAAGTTACATCACACATGGTGAATTTGTAGGTAGATACAAGCAACGATAGGTGGTTCTTTGATAGTGGTTGCTCTAGACATATGACCGAAAATGAAAGCTTCTTCACGAGCTTGAAGTCGAAGGATGGAGGCTTTGTCACCTTCGGGGACTGTAATAATTTGGATTTTCATAAAATCTAACCTAAGCGTAATTTTACCCTAATTGACTTAACAAGTGTTCAAATCCTAGAATTCAAACTCCATAAACCCTAATAGTGTTAAATAAACGTTCAACACTATAAATGATCAAGTAAATAAAGACTTGAGCTTGGAACCTAAAGAATTTAAAGTTAAGTTTGCAAGACAATATTTGGTCACCTAGATCACACCCTAGACATTAGATTTTGGATTAAAGTCCAACATAGAAATTTAAGTCCATGGACTCATTAATTAAATCAATGGATTAGATTTTAATTCTAGAGCCTAATTAAATAAATTTAATCTATTTCATAAACTAAGTCTTGAAAAATTACATAAAAGGCCAAGATTTTAGCAAAGATTAAAATGGGGCCCACATAATTATTTAAATAATGAAAATAACAAAAATTAAACAATTTTTAATTTCCAAAACTACCCTTGGCCGGCTACCCCATTGGTGAGTGTGTGTGATGTGACAATTTTAGGATTTTTTTTTTAAAATAGAAAAAAATAAGAGATAAGTTTGATGCGATGTTTGAGTGTTGGATAAGTAAGGCTTGTTTGGGGTCTTAATTCATCTTCTACACTAACTAAATTATTGTGGAAGATAATTGTACACTTAAATATATTTTAAGAAGATAAAAATACATAGAATAAGTAAATTATGGGAAAAAATTACCTAAAGAAAAATTAATGTATTTTTTCCCAAATGCTCATCATGAGATCTCATTCCCATAAACCATCACTTGTCATATTTGGATGAAATTTTGGCTCAAATAAGTCATCAAATAATTTCATGAATGACTAATTAAATATTTTAATTTAATTCCAAAAATTAGGATTTTTGATGCCTATAAATACCAAGCTATTTCTCAACCTTTCTTCCATTTCATTTCCCAACTACCCACTCTCTCTCTACTTCTCATAGTGTTCGGCAGCCACCAAGGGAGAAAGGGAGAAGAAGAAAAAGAAAAGAAAGAAAAAGAAGGAGAAAAAAGAAGAAGAAAGAAGAGAAAGGAGGAAAAGAGGTTTAACACTAAAGTTTAGTCCAACTTTCTAGATCAAGAAACACTAACTAAGAATCTTCTAAAATCCCTCATTCCTCTCCCTAATATCACTTTCTATCCTCTAATCCTCTCTAAGATAAAAGTTAGTGGACAAAAAAAATGAAAGAAGAATAACAAAGAACTTGGAACCATGAATGTTGTTTTAAACCTTGTTCTATGGAACTTTTAAAAAAACCACAAATGAAGAAAAAATAATATAAAAACTAGTTATGAACCTTATTATGCTTATATGATGTTGTTATGATATGTTTGGGCATGCCTTGGTTGTGTAGAAATAGGAGATGTTGATGAATGTTCATGTTTGTGCAAAATAGAGTAAAACAGAATAGTTTTTAGGCCTTTCCCCTAATTTTCGTGGGAACCAAACGATCCTCAAATAAAAACCTACGTTTAAAAGAGTCGCTTTGGGATGTCTTGAACATGTGTGATTTCTGGTTAGGCCCCAAAATGTATTTTTTAACCCCTTTGACAATTTAGAAACTTCTGTGACAGAGAGGTAAAATCAGAGCTCACTTTGAACCCTCATATCTCTCTCCAAAAAAATCCCCTTATGATGATCCACATATCCAGAGATAGATACATTAGTCTAGTTTCATCCCCTTTTTACAGAAGTTAATTTCACTGAGTAGATTTCGATATATACCAATTTTTCCAAATAGGTCCTTATTTTGATAGCCTCTGTTGTACTAATTTATAGACTCCTTTTCGTGTATAATCAGTGTTTGGTCCCTTATGAAAAATGTAGATAACACCTTTATTTAGCTTTCTGTAAATTCTCAAAATATTTCAGTAAGGTTTGATAATTTTAAAGTATTTTAGAAACACTGAGGCAGATTCTGGAAATGGTTCTATTTTGAGAAATTAAGTGTTTAATGTTCTTTTATACTAAGTCTTGTTTG
>JAUTBS010329660.1:0-10684 GCA_032361285.1 Aequorea victoria | reverse complement strand
ATATCCTATATATCATGAAACGTATTTTTCTATAGAATAAAAAGGAGTTCTTACTCTCAAGGCCGCCCTAAAAGGGTTCTTACAAAAAATGTTTTTCTCTAAAATATAATGAAAAATATTTATTTCCAAAACGTTTTCATGAAAAGTATTTATTACCAAAATATTTTCTTATGAAAAGTATTTATTACTAAAATATTTTCTTACGAAAAGTAATTCTTGCCTAAAACAAAAGTGTCTCTTGTCAAAATACTCTCCTATTAAATGAAGAGTATTTTCTACTAACATATTTTTCTATTAAAATTAAATAAATAGAATTTCAAAGAGTTCTTTACTAAAACACTTCTTATAAGGCTAAACAAATAGTATTCTTATTAAAACGTCTTGTAGATTTGGATATTCTATGAAAACTAAAAGAAAAAGTATTGAAAAGAAGTCACCTACTAAAATGTTTCCTACACATTAAAGTATTAAGGAAGAGGTTCATGCTAAAACGTTCCCAATAAAACTAAATAAAAAGTGTGAAAGGGAGTTCTACCCATGTATGTTTTTAAATAATTTAATAGAAAGAGTTCTTATTAAATTGTTTTATTCCTTAAAGTTTAAAAAATATTTTCATACTAAATGTTCTTAAAAGAATAATAATGAGTTTTCTCACTAACTGTTTTTCTATAATAAGAAAGAGTTCTAATTAAAACATTTTCTTATAAAATATAACGAAATGTATGATGGAAAGTACTAAATGAATAAAATTGAGAAGTATAGATAATAAATAAAACATGTGTTATAAAACTAAAGAAAAGTATTATGAAAATATATGAAGGTGTATGATATACTCTACTGCGAAAGGCATGGCATAATTGAATTGAAGATAATAAAAAAGAGATACTTTTTATTATATATATATATGGTGTGATCATGAGATTGGATATTCTTGAAATTTGAAAAAGTCTAAAAGAAAACCCACCTCAGGTGGTGACTTTGACCAACTAAAGAAAATGACCATTGAAACCGTGTTGACCTTAGTTGACTCAACGGTTAAGGGACAGTCCGGGTGTATCCGATGACCTTAACTGGATTCGTGTAGAGAATAAACCCGGGCGCCAATCCGTGGTGACTCTAATGTCGATATTGGATCCAATGGTCAAGAGACCCCGAGTAAATGTGGCATTGATACTTTATATGCACTGACCGTTCCTGTTGCATGGTTTGATTATTTCCACTCATGTATGAGCATGTCGCCTTTACCATATTATTATGAGATGAGGACACTTGACGTCCGACTTAAAAAGAAAAACGTATGTATTTCTCAAAGGAAAACGAAAAGGAAACAAAATGAAATGAAATGAGAATAAAAATGATGAACTGAAATGAATATATACATATATACATATCTATATACGCATATAAGATTGATAAGGGATGAAGTAAAACAATAAAAAGATGTTACGAATTGAATTGATTATGAATGAAATAAAATGATGAAATGTTATATAACGAAACAGAATGGAATGAGACGTGAATGAAACAACGAATTGAATGTTTAAATTCTTTTAGATATTATATATATTTCCTGCCATGAATATGTTAATGTATAAATTCATTTTATACCCTACTTTAGAACTGTATTATTATTATGCATGTTTCATTCACCAGCTTTTGCTGATGGTGTACTACTAAAATATTTTCAGGTAATCTAAGGAGAAACTTGTTGATGTACTCGACTACTTCAAGGGATCCAACATAAAGACTTCTAGGACATACATTTATGCATTTATATTTGTGCTTTCGCATTAAAAGAAATTAAATAATTAAATTATTTCTGCTTCCGCAATTGAATAAAATATTGACTATGCGCTATTGCGATAGTTGGACTGTTGACCCACATTTATGAATTCGAATTTTAATTGATTAAATTCATGGTAATATTGATTTAGCATATTGTTAGCTAAATAAATAAATTAACATTCTCTTGGATTAGTTGGGCTAAGGCCCATGATCCATGGCCGGTCACGGTTCCAAAATTTGAGGTGTGACACGACTCATGCTGAATGTGGGTCAACTCAAGATCGCGCCTAAGAGAGATCCCGATAGTGTTGCTCTTTTGGTCGACTCATGGATTGATGTGGGTCAACTCACATGTTTGAAAAATACTGAAAAACTCAGTTTGAAACAGATTTTAAGTTGGATCTTGTTTCGCTAGCACGAAAAATCAGAGATGGGACTTTAAGTCCACTTTTTGTCCATTTTTAAAGGATCTCCTACATCCATCAACTTTCTTCTTTCTTGCATATGCAAGTAAGGGTCTAAATCTTATTATTAATATCTTATATACCATTTTATTCATTTATCTTGACTTATCCATAGGTCTCATAATTTATTTCTATTTTTTCTACAACTCAAGAAAGTCTTTCTTTCTTTAAGTTAGGGTTCATCCATATTTAGTTCTTTCCTGGTTGTTTTTCTTTATCTTAGAGATGGATGAGTTTGAGAAGATGTTTTTCAAGTAAGAGATAGAGGTCTTGAAGATCATTTACTTGGTGGTCTTCCTTACTCCAAGAAATTAGGACTTAACTTTAAGTTTTTTTCATTTTTTCTTCTTCCTTTTCTTCTTTCTTCCTTCTTTTCTTTCTTTTTTTCTTTCTTTCCTTCCTTCTTTCTTTCTTCTTCTTCTTCCTCTTCTTCTTCTCTCTCTGTCGAGCTCTCTTTGTAGTGTTGAGAATGGTTTAAAAAAATGTTTTTTAGTGTTGGGAAGGGTCTCCTATTTATAGGCAAAGCTTGGAGGTAAAATGACCAAATTACCCCTCATTTAGTTACAACTCAATTCCTAATTAAATTCTTATTTTTTTCAATTTGATTCAAACCTAATCAAATCTTGGACTCCAAGATAGCTAATGCCATGTTTGGATTCATTAATTTAGTTTTCATAAGGTTAAGGTCTTGTTTGGTTTATTTGGGAGACAAGTTCCCAAATTTTAAGGGTACTTTTAAAGATTTTTTTTATTATTTCATTTATATCTTTTCAAGCCCCTCAAATCAAGTCCTCTCTCGTGTACTTCCTATTATTCAATGAAGGCTTGGGATGTTTGGATGATGTAAGAAAATCATTCTTTGAAGAAACCATCATATCATCTTTTTTATTTTATTTTTAATTTAGAAAATTATCACATCACTTGTCACATCACTCCCCCCTCTCCTAGGGGGAGCCAGCTAAGGAGGTTTCTAGAAGCCTCCAATAATTATTTTATTAATTTATTTATTAATTTATGAGAATTTAAATGAGTTTTGGTTCATTTTAAAAATTTTGGGCTAAATAATTAATTACTGTTGGGTCTCAATTATATTTATTTGGCTCATATTCTACCTTCTCATAATATTTTAGGTATTATCTCAAACTTCCATAAGAGTTTCATTAGTTGGCCAATTTTAATTTCTATATTTTTTGTCTATGTTAAAAAAACTGCGCCAAAATTCATTTTTGCGAATTGTGTCGTTTTACTCGACTGTCATTCACTAGTTCTTAGGCCTTTATTCATCTCTTGAACCAGCTTATAAACTTATTTAAGATCTACTTGAGTTCTCTTTTTAAACTTTTTTGAATTATCTACTTAGACTTCCAAACGAATCATATACCTAAGTTATATGTCTTGTGTCTTAACTTTATTCTTAAGAGAGATTACTTACAAAACTTCTTCTTAATTCATAATAGAATAAAATTTGAATTCTTAAAATTTACGAGGTGTATGTTACAGTCCTTTCGCTAAAACAAACAATTAATACATCACTATTAATTTTAATACTAATTTTACCTCATTATCAATATCACTTTATTACTAATACTAATCATTCATAATCGGTTATCAAAAGAAACCAATAAATTAAAAATGAAGACTCCAATTTATGATTGTCGTTTATAATTACAAAACCAATGTCTCATTATTCTCGATGAAAGATAATGTTGCATGTGTAATTGCTATTGTGTAATTGCTATTGAGTCAATCTCTCTCTTGGAGAATAGTGCTTCCCAATCATCAATTCCTTTTACAAATGAAAAGAAAGACAGGACTTTAGGAAAATTTTCCGAAATTATTTCAGAATTTAAAATTGATAAATCAGATTCATTTAATTGTGTGGTCTCACACTCTCATATATTCAAAGTGAATCTCATTCACTTATTTTGAAATCTAGAAAAACTTAGGATAATTTTTTTAAATTCGTAGACGTGTTGTTTACAAACTAAACTGCATAATGTTTAGATACCTTAATTTGTTTGGCAATTTGTATCCAATTTAAACATTCAAATCTTTAAGTGAAAAACGTTCAGTTGCTTTTTACATTTGCCATCATTCAGTGTGAATTTTTAATGCAGTAATATTACTATATCCCCTTTCCAAGTCGTTCGGCCTAGTTTGAACAAAAAAATTAAAAATATTACTACATAATTATAAAACTTACTTGTAATTTATAGGGTTAAATTCACTTTGCCCCTTATGATTTGATCAATGTGCGACTTATCTACTTGAGCTTTCATAATCAACACATAATTTTTTATAATTTGTGGACTTAAATGCACCGTTTATCTTCTGTTAACAAAATTATAAATTAACTAAAATGCCCTCATCTCTACACGTGTGCATATATATATATATATATATATACTTTAGTTTGAAGCAATAAAGAAAGCTATTACAATCCCTACATAAAAATTTTAACAGAAAATCTATATTGGTAGTTATTAGGCCTGTAAAAATTGTCCAATCCGAGCCTATTATTGTTTTAGCCCAGTCTGGCCTGAGCCTAAGCCCTTTTGGATGGGCTTGGGCCGAGGGTTTAGAGCCCAAATCCGTCGCCCTAAAGTCCGGCCTGAATTATTTTAAAAAATAATTAAAACCGATTGGTTTGGCCCATGTCCCGGCCTGATGATCCAACAACTAAATTAACGGCTATTTTTTAATTCGACAACCCAGATCGTTTAGTATTTAAAACGGACAGCTGTGATGATAGAGCCGTTAAGCTAGCCCGGCCGGCCAACGGACAGCTTTTTCACATCCCAATAATCTCATCTCATGATCACACAATATATATAATAAAGAGTATTTTTTTTTCATTATCTTTAGTTCAAATATACCATTGTTTTCACAGTAAAGTATATCATACATTTATTTAAAGATACTTGAAACATAAACATTTTTCCTTTAAATATTTATATAAAGAGTTTGCATATAAAGCATAAGTAAAAGCATTTATATTAAATTTTTGCATAAATAGTGTAATGAAAAACATTTAAAACAACTTTGAGGGTACGGAGATTTATTTTGAAAGATAAATAGCATGAAAGCTACTTACCTCAAGTCCAAACTAACTTCTAGAAAATAATAATGTAAGATAACATCAACCTGATACACAATGCAATAGTACAAAACATTAAACAAAGCTAAAGAATAATCTAGGGCTACCAAACGGTCATTTAACCCATTTTATATTTTCCATTTGTAGTTTTCGTGTTAAATTAATTTAAATTAATTTATTTTATCCTTTACGCTGATGCCCAAACATGGGCTAAGTATTAAAATTAATTTTAGTAATTTTAATTAATTTGTACCGACCATGAGTCGGCACACAGGGGCTGTGAGTCGACCCAAACCCCTCAGGTTGGTCATGGGTCGACGCACAGGGGCTGTGGGTCGACCTAATGTGGTCTGTCAAGGCTTAACAAGGGCTGTGGGTCGACTCATGGGGTTTGTGAGTTGGCCCATGGTGGTCTCAGATGCCAAGGGTTGATGCTAAGGGGCTGGTGTCGACTCTTAGACACAAAAGTGCTCTGTGAGTCGACACACAGAGGCTATGGGTCGACTCATATGGCAAAACAGAGGCAATGGGTCGACCCAACCACTGCGTGAGTCGACCCAAGGGTCTAGTGATCTCGGCATGGTCTCGTGAGTCGACCCAAAGGGATCTTGTATTGACTCAAGGCAGGGCAAACATCATGAGTCAACTCATGGAGGCCATGAGTCGACACCAAAGCATAGGGTCATCCCCTCCACGTAGCTTGGGTCGACTCAGCCGAGGCGTGAGTCGACCCAACTGCCTACGACAGTCATGGAAGGTTGTTCAAACTTGGGTTTTTCTGTGTTTTCTTCTTTGTCTCTTCACTTTAATTATTATTGATGATATTTTATTATATTTTAGCATGATTTAGACATATCCTATTAGTGGATTACATCATAATTTTGTGTGATTATTTTTTGATTGTTTCAATAATTATAATTATCTGTTATATAAAATATATAGATGCAATCTATGTTATATATATACCTTCTGATTCTATATGTGTTGATCTATTGTTCTAATGATATAGATATGATATAATTCTATTTTATTTACATGCTTTCGTGGGTTAAACATAGGCTAAACCATAACCTATTGTGTGATATATGTATCTATGTATATATTGTAACAACAAAATGAAACAGAGGCTACTCTCATACCCGAAATCACCTCAGGGTGATGCAGACCAGGGTGGTGATAATGGTGGTTGTTTCGGTGGTGGTGATGCCTCCAAAGATCCAAGCCAAAGCCTGGTGGTGATGGCAGATGGGGTTGGTGGCTGGCAGTGGTTGTCACAGGACTGTGATGGAGGATCAACAGCGGTTCATAGAGGGTTTCGGTTGGACAGGGGAAGAGGATTGCGAGAGAGATCACAGAGAGAATTTTTTAGAGAAAATGTGAGAGAGAAAAAAGTGGTTTGCAGAGGGAAGGGGATCCCATTAAGATGGGAAGAGAGCCCACGAAATTAGGGATAGTAACCCTGATTTCCCTCAACTTCCAAAAATTTTCTCTCCAAAATAAAGGATACGCTCACTATTCATCTTTTTAAGATTTTTGGCTTTTAGCTGATTTCAATTCTCTTTTTCTTTTTATTTCTTTCTTATACTTTCTACCTTTAATTAATTTAATTAATTAATAACTAGATAAATCAACTAAAGTTTAAATAAGTTTTTAATTAAATTAATATTTCAAAACTTATTTTATCAATTCATTTAATCTTATTATTTATTTTTTAATCTTGTTTGTTAGTTAATTAATTAATTAAATGATTTATTGAATTAATATTTATTTTAAAAAAAAAAAAATTTACCGGATTTTACAGTTAGATAAACCGTTATTATAATTAACAGTAGTGCTAAAAGATTTGATACTTATAAAAAAAATATGTATAGATGAAAATATAAAACTTAGAAAACTACCACTAAATGTAAAAAGTAGGTGAAATGTTATATATACAATACGACGGAAGTAGCAACTAGACAAGAAAAAATAATTACTATATATTTTTAATACACATATAATAAATAATGTCCAACCGCTAAATAGTAACGATTAGGTTAATATAAAATTGTACAATAAATTTTTAATTTTTTTTGAGGAATCAATTAAATTATTTTCTTGTATATATGTTTTTACTATTTCTTATATTTTACACCAACTTAAAAAAATAATAATAATTTTTGTTAAGTATCAAAATAATCCAATACATACGGAAATTATTTTTAAAATGAAAGAAAATATTGATAAATATATTTATTTATTACCACATTTTTAGAATAGTCGGAATATTAAATTCTAAATGCAACGGATGCACAATCATGAACACATCAAAGAGCAAATCACAAATATATGTAGTTCAGCACGACCTTCCTAATTCACTATATTCGATAGAGATTATAAACATGAAACCAAAAGTACTCAAAAACCCGGCACCAAAACCCAAGCCTCGAAACCAACCATGTTTTCTCACTCTAAGAGTCACCCCGGGCATTTTTCTGAGTATCTCTCTACATCTCTACTCATTTGATTCTCTTACACACCTATTAGAATTCCCAAGACCCCTATTTATAGGCAAACTCAGTAAACCTAAGTCCTAAACGTATTCATGATTCCCCTCCCCTCCAATTCAAATACATGTAAATAAAATGTAGAGGTCCCACTTAACTTGCCTATAGAGAAAAAAATAAAATCTAACTTTTTCTTTGGTTACACGCAAAAGAAGAAAGAAAAAAGTTAAACAAGTAATTTCATTTCTTCTTCCTTTTCCTTCCCAACAACAGACACTAGACCCAAACATTGCGCAACATGTCAAAAACCTGATCATTGCCGTAACTGTAAGATACCAAAATGACAAGTATACACTATACTCACTATCAAAATCTCAAATGATCAGTAAGTGTCACCTCTATGCCTATTTCATATTATGTCCCTCCAAAATTCCATCCCTGCTTTCCTCTTTTTTCCCCTTCCAGTACTCTTATAATGTACAATCCCGAAAAGGATGGAGAAGGAAATGATGAATCTCATCCACAGGCATAAGAGAGAAATATGTTGAAAGTCCTAGACAATCATTAAAAGCACTGAATTAACATCGGAAACAAGCGACAGATAGTCAGACTAACAATAGAAAGCCTATAGTTCACTGTAAAGGGATCAATTTTCTGAAACATAAATGATATCTAAATATTAGCACTGGATTAGTCACAATCGAGTCTAAAAAAACATAGGCTATCATACCATTAAACATAAATTCAATTAAACTCAACCAAATATTAACCTAATTTATTGGGAATCATACCATTCCACATGCCGTATATTATGATTCTTCCAACTAGCTCCCACGAGATGCAAATCATGGAACTCATACATAACCACATCAAACAGAGCAAAACAAGCAAAACAAAGCTTGGGCATTAATCAACAACCAACAAATGAAATCTAACAGAAACATTATACCTCAACATGTCAAGAATAGGATTCATTAAGAAAAATTCATCCCAAGTTTAACAACCAAAGCAATCGAGATGATCCATTAATACCTATAATTAGACAAAATTCCAGAACATCTTGCAATAAAATGTAGACAAAACACTAGTGCATAGCTGTAATCATACGATTAACAAAGCAGATAAATGACTAATCACCACCAGCCTTCTGATAAACATAGGTCAAGCCACACTTGCCACAATAGTGCCGATCAAAATGATTCGCCATGAAAGTTCCAGCACCACACTCAGCATTGGGACACTCCTTCCTCAGCCTCTGAACCTTCCCGGAGTCATCTACCTTGTAGAACTGAAGCACAGCAAGCTTGACCTTCTTCTTCTTGTGTTTGATCTTCTTGGGCTTCGTGTAGGTTTTCTTCTTCCTCTTTTTGGCTCCACCGCGCAACCGGAGGACCAAATGGAGGGTCGATTCCTTCTGGATGTTGTAGTCGGCTAGGGTTCTGCCGTCCTCGAGCTGCTTTCCGGCGAAGATGAGTCGCTGCTGGTCTGGGGGAATACCCTCTTTGTCCTGGATCTTGGCCTTGACATTGTCGATGGTGTCCGAGGACTCGACCTCTAGTGTTATGGTCTTCCCCGTTAGGGTTTTCACGAAGATCTGCATTGTTGCTGCAGTTCCAGCGCCAACTGAGATTGAAACTGGGCGGCTGTGCAGGGATGGAGGGACAGCGAATGAGAGGATTTTATACGGGAAGTTTAGCCTAGGGTTTGATGAGAAGTTATCTGGTACATTGCGGACTTGTTTGGTTGAGGTGTGAAATTGGTCTATATAAAAAAAAGAGGATTTTGTGTCAAGTCCCATTTATTGATCATATTTGAAGATAGGTAATATGTTAAATCTTATAACATAATAAGTTCTATTTTATTATTTTATACCAATAAAGCCCTTGACAGAAATATTCTCATTTTATAGGCGTTCATGTACAGAAAATGAGAATTTTGGCAAAACAGAAAATGAGAACTTTGGCAAAATAGAAAACGAGAACTTTAGAAATAACTTTGGCAAAACAGAAAATGAGAACTTTGGCAAAACAGAAAACGAGAACTTTAAAAAAAACAAAAAATAAATTTTTTGACAAAACAAAAAATAAGAACTTTGATTTTCAGCTGTGAACAAAATGAGAACATTTGTTATTTTTAGAGCTCTCATTTGCGCCAATACTTCTCTGACTCCCTCTCCGTCTCTTCTCCCCACGGAAACTGCCACACCGCCGCCGCCACCAACACTGAAGCCCGCCTCTCTGTGATTCTTTGGACCAATGGTGTACGAGACTTCTCATTCAAGCGAGTGCCCTCCGATTACTACGATTGGCCTCTTGAATCCCGACGAGACGTCCTCAGCGCCTCTTCCGTCAATCATCTCTGCAAAAGCATTGTCCTGGTCTAGTACCTCTAATCTTACGCTTTCTTTCTCCTCTTACTATGTATACATAGACGTATCTATATCCTGTAAGCCTTAGGTTTTCTGAGTTTGGTTCTATGAAAGTTTGATCATTTCTATTTGGAGCCTTCGTGGTTTGATTCGGCACTTCTTTCCTTTTTTCCGTTCGTCGGATATTCTTGAAAATTACTTAAGAGATTTAATTTTAGGGAAAAATGTCTCGAAGTTGGATTAATAGCGCACAATGTAACCTAAGGACTGATGTTTTTGGGGAAAACTCTAAGGACACATTAGGTAGAAAAAAATATAAAAGGATCTAAAAGAAAAGTCAAAAAATAGATGGGACCTATAATTAAGCATGCTCTTAAAAAAGGACTTACAAATAATTAGCACTATTATTTATTGGTTATTCAATAAAGCGCCATTTTAATGAGAATCTAAAATGAGAATGAATGCTTGCATATTTATTTATTTA
>JAUTBS010329549.1:0-10684 GCA_032361285.1 Aequorea victoria | reverse complement strand
GTCTAGTATTATTTAAAATGTATAAAACTCATTCTTGTTTGACAAATTTTGAGTAATTAAGATTCTCTCAAACAGAGATCGAAAATGGACTCAAATTTTTGGTAAAACTCATTAGACATATTTCCAGAGGGAGTTGGGAGTTGAGCTCTTCATGAGGATGTTTCCTAAAAACCTAATATAACTCTAAAAAATATTGGAAAAAACTAAAGAAAGGCTTACCAATTTATTTCAAATTTTTAAGAGGGGTGGCAGAATCTGAAAATTGGGAAAACTCAAGGGAAATGATATTTCAAGTGGAACCAAGTAAATTTGTTTGGGGATTTGAGTTCTTAGCAACTCTAATAAACAATTAATACTTATAAGAATATTATTATGATAATAAAATGATAAGTATTTTAGAATACCAATGTGACAAGAAGTAGGGTTATGGGAACCCATATGAAAAAAGGATTCCATACCAAAGGAAATTGGGTTTTGTTAGGTTCAACTAAATAACCTAAGTTATTCCCATACTTGAATACACAAGAAAAATTAGGTTATAACTATATTGGGTTGTCATATAATCTAGGCACCGGAGGGGTAGCCACAGATGGAAGAACGATGTCTCAAGGTTGAATAGAGGCATACTTTGTTGAACTGTTCCATTCCATGTGAGTATGGCTAGCTATGTTATCATAAAATATAATGATTGAAATGTTTATATTGAAATATTTTTATGCCATTGATGTTTTATGAAGCTATGTATATCTTTTTTAAGAAACTTATTTATCTCGAAATTATCATGGTTTTGATCAACAAAGGTGCTACCTTGCATGAAATAAAGAAGTCTTGATGCATATTATGAAAGAATATTTTATCAAACTTAGAATGATAATATTTTCAGTTTGAAAGTGTCAAGTTGTTGCGGGTAACCATCTTGAGTTGTTACAGATTTTGTCCGAGTTGTTGCCTTAAAATTTTTGTGAGTTATGCTCGAGTTGCTAGCATCTACCACTGGTGATAAAGAGTTGCTCTCTTATCTGTCACTGTATTATAGTGAGTCGTGATTGAGATAATGGTACCGTCAAAACTCTCTATCATGAGAAAAAATGACTACTTGGGAACTATAGAGCGTGAGTTGGTCGTTATGTGATATATGAAATCAGTTGTTCAAAACATAACGCTTGGGCGTGGAGGCTACTTATTTCAGTTGATGGTTGTATGTGGTGTTAGGGTTTTTATATCAAACCATGTTCATACATTTTACTTTAATAATAAATGGATTATCTCAGCTCATTTATATCTATGTTTGTGAAAAATACATTATTATTATTTATAATTAATATACAGTATGTCGATAATTATACACAGTAGAAATTCTGATAAGTAGAGCTTGGCTTACTTACAGAAGATCAGAACTCCAGTTCTTATCTAATTAAATTAGTTCACAGCCTAGATAGAGTTGACATCCTATCAGTATAGCTACGAGCACAATCTCAATTATTTATCTTAATCACAAGAATGTGTTCAATAATTCAAGAAAATTTGTGTTCCATATACCAGGAATGTATTGAACATGACCAAATGTGAAAACCATATATTGAAATGATTGGACTTACATAATTTCACGATTTGCTCGAGGGCACATAGATTTTTAATTCCAAAAAATATTAAATGTTAATGTGTTTTAATATTTATTACTTTAAATTACTTATAGGTGCTATTTAATCTTTTTGTTTCAATAAATCCTGTAGTTTGGGTAATAAATATTAGAATGTGATCAGTGTTATATTTTGGAGGAATCCATGTCCAGAATATTCTATTCTGGATTGTAATACCCCATTGATAAATTCATAAGTCCTGATACTACCAGTAAACCTCGTGATATATTAATTTAATTTGATAGTTGTGAGGAACCCGCCTCTTTCCCGTTCCTCTTCTGGGGGGAACGATCACGTGGAAAAGAAAAGTTTTCCTCCAAATGTGTCCGTGTTAAAGGCCACACAATTGGAGTTGCCACTTGGTTTTCGGATAAACCAAGAAACCAAAACTTTCAAGGGAACTACTTCGTCCTTACCAGATAGAATCGTTTGGGAGCTAGGGTACGAAAGAGGAAGGTGTTAGGCACCCCTCTCGCCCAATCCGAAGACCGACCTCTACTTAACTATTCTATTTTTTGTTCTTATCTTAAATTTATCAAAAGCAACACATACAGAAAGGGGGTCAAAGAGAGAACAATAAAAAAAACAATAAAATAAAACCTAACCTAAAACTAAGGCTTTCTATGCATACTTACACTTAACGGCATGTCAAAAGGAAAGATGACAGCATATCAGTGCAGTTAATGCATATAAAAGCATGCAGTTCAAAACATAAAATTGCAAAAAAAGCTACTGGAAGCCACTAATTTTAAATAGAGGTGGCGTGCTCCACCTATTACATGGTGTGCGCCACTAGAACATGGTGTGCGCCACTTTTGGGTCCTCTGTTTCACACCCCAAATTTTGGAAAGGTTACCGACCATGGATTAAGGGCCTTAGCCCAACTAATCCAAAAAAGTCTTAATCAATTATTAGTTAACCATATGCTAATACAATATTAATTTCAATAGATTTATACAATTTAAGATCCAATTTCATAAATGTGTGTCAAATCGCCAATTAGTTTCAATATACTGTCTCAACAGTTCAGAATCAATCTTTTTAATTCTATTCAAATGCAGAAGCAGTAATAAATTAATTATACTTTGAATGCGGAAGCAAGATATAAATGTATAAATGCATGTCCTAGAGGTCTTTATCCTTGGATCCCTTGAATAAGTCGAGTCCATCATCAAGCTTCTCCTTTGATTACTTGAAATGTTTTAATTTTACTACATCAGCAAAGCTGGTGAATAGAATCACGTATATTATAATACAATTCAAAATAGAAAATATGAAATAGTTTGTACATTAACATAATCATGGCAGAAATATATACATAAATATCAAAAAAAAATCATTCAACTCATTATTTCATTTCATTACCTCATATCAAGATCTTGATTCATTAATTCATATCATTTCATCTCTTATCATAATCTTATAGATCATTTCATATCATTTCATCTCATCTCATAATCTTATAGATCATTTCATATCATATCATAATCTTATAGATCATTTCATCTAATATCATAATCTTATAGAATTGTAGTTTCCTTTCATTTGTTCTCGTTATTAATTCACGAGTCATCAAGAAATCACAAACTCCTTTGGTCTCGTTTCTTAACGAGTCGTCAAGAATTCACATAGTATAATCATTTGGCCCTGTATATGGGTCCCCAAGAAATTTTATTTATTTGACAACTTTATCAAGACATCTCTTCAGACATTATGTCTATATCACATCGTTTGGTCCCATTTACAGGTCACCAAGATATCACATCCATTTGGTAACATTACACGAATTGCCAACACATCTCATTCATTTGGTAACATTACCTGAATTACCAAGACATCTCATCAGACGATAAGTCTATATCTCATCATTTGGTCCCATCAACGGTTCACCAAGAAATTTCATTCATTTAGTAACTTTATACGAGTTACTAAGACTTCTTATTCATTTGGTAACATCACATGAGTTACCAAGATATCACATAAGGTTTGTATCAATTCATATACTTTTCATTTACAACATAGTATGTCGATATATTAATAAAAATCTTCTTCTAACACGCGTCATGATGTATTTCATAATGCTATTCATAATACTTGTCATCACTCATTTTCTTACACATTTGATAACACATTTCATACACTTTTCATTATACCTTTCATAAGTCTTTTCATAGCACAGTTCATAACTCTTTTCTTGATATATTTCATATTGCAATTCATAATACTTTTTATACAATATGATGTTAAAGGTATTTAAACCATAACTACTTCCTTTTCAATGATATTTGGAAAACATGAAGTTTTACTACAAGTATGTATCATTAATCCGTTCATCAATAAAATAGTTATACCAAGATTTTAAAAGAAAATAAATTAATATTATTTAAAGCATTCACACATTACTTCATCTTTTTATCAAGTTTGGGGATATGGGGAATTTAATGAAAGTACGTAGCATGAGAACCACTCACCTGAGGTCCATGCTAAGCTCAAAAGAAATAGAATGTACTCAACGATTCGTATGTCAATCTGAATAGATGGCACAATTCATTACAATATAATAAAGTAATTAATCTATTTAACTTTATCCAAACGGACCATTTCCAACCATTAAAGGTTTCATTATTAGCTTATGGTGTTAATTAAATCATTAATTAACCTATCTCATCTTTTAAATTAATGTCAAACAGAGCCTAAGACCTTAAGAATTCATTTCAGCAATTTATACAATATTTTTGAGGTGATGGGTCGATCCAGAGGGTCAATGAGTCAACCCAAAGGTGTTACAGAGGAATTTCAATTGACACAGCAAGACTGTGAGTTGACCCAAAGGCAAAGAGGTCACTTTGAGTCGACACCAGAGGCTTCTGAGTCGACCCTAGGGCATAAAAGGCACAATGAGTCGACACCAGGAGCTTCTAGGTCGACCCAAAGGTGAAATAGACCACTTTGAGTCGACACCAGAAGTTGTTGTGTCGACCCAAGGAGGGTTTTGGTCATCATAAGGCCACCTGAGTCGACCCAAGAGGGGTTTAGGTCGACCCCAAGTCAAAATAGGCACCAATAAGTCGACACCATGGGCTGGTGGGTCGACCCATCGGCTCAAGGCTGGCTCCGTTCGGACGACCCTCAAGTCCCATCCAGACAGAAAGAGGCAGAGCCTCCAGAATTGGCATCCACTGTGCGTGAGTCGACCCAACCATCAAGGGGGGTCGACCCAAGGTCAGGACAGCCATTGATGGCTACGGTAACCTCATTCTTCCATGGTTTTTATTCATTCACTCCTTCATTAATCATCATCTAAGGTATTTTATCATGTTTTCTTGCATTCCAGAGGGTTCTAAACATCTTATAGTAAAAGATTTCATGATATCTTCATACTTGCATTTGAATATATATATATATATATATATTAACTGTTATATATATATTTCTTAATACACTGTTATGTATATATATATAGATTATATGATTTTGGATCTCTAGTTCTAGTGATGTAACATCGTATTTTCATATTTGATTACTTGATTGATGGGCTAAATCTTCAAACTACCATCTACAATACGACGATATATACATGTATATGTATATATGATCTACTGTAGGTTCCAGACTAAAACAGGGGTGTTGATCTTACCATAAATCACTGAATAATGATGAGGACGAGAACGATGATGATGATGGTGGTTACTTCAATCAATGCTAACGGTGATTGTAGGGATAGCCGTGTTGGTTCTTCCACAGTGTTGGTGTACGAACAGAGGGAGATCAATTGAGCGAGAGAGAAAGATCGATTGAAGAAGAGAGTACAGAGAGATGAGTTGGCTTTGGGAGAGGGATCCCATATAAGATAGGAGGAAACCACGAAAATCAGGGATTGGATCCCTGATTTTCCTCCTTGATTCCCTGAACCATCTCCATAAAAGAAGGAAGTTGGTTTGACCCTTTCCTTTTCAAAAAGAGTCTGCCAAGCTGACACACAGCTATCATCCCCCTTCCTTTTCTTTATTTCTTTTATCTTCCCTTTTTGTCTTCATTCTTTATTTCTTTATTCCTTTTTATTTCTCCTACCTTACTAGTTTAATGATAACAACAACTTAATTTAGTTTTATCTTATTTATCAATTATTAAGAATCTTTTATTATATTCTTCAACTTATGTTGTTCATTTAGTTAGTTTATTAATAATTAGTTTTAAAATTTTTACCGGATTTTACATTCTCCCCCCTTAAAAGAATTTTGTCCTCGAAATTAGAATGTACTAATCTTGAGGATACAACTGTGGATTAGCGCTACCACACTTCGCAGCGCACTTAAATACTATTGATCTCCTTAAGAGAATTAACAATCATGATCACGAATCTCATGTTTCAACAAAATAGATTTTATTAGAGTTATTTATCAATACAACTCATTTATTCTAACACTTAGTTCTTACTATTTATCAATTATTCTTAGTCAAAAATTTAAAAACACAGCTAATCTATTTATTTCTATCTTAACCTTCTTCGTAATAATAAATTATTCTGGTACTTCACACCATAGGTGGTGCAGCATCTTCCTCCTCACGAGTAATTGCATAAACATGCCCTTGAGTAGTCATGCTTTGTCCTTCCATTCCCTTGCTTCTATAATAAGTGGATAGGTGTCCAGCCTTACCACATTTGTAACACGCCATTGTCGTACCATCGCAATAGTGTCCACGAGAATGGACTTTCCCACATTTATTGTATGGATTCCAGGTTGGTTGTTTTGCATTCCCATTAGTTTGCGGCTGTGGTTGATCTCTCGTATAGGCTTTCTTGGCAGGATTACCTCCTTTAGTGTGCTTCTTTGTTGTCTTTGAGTCCCTGAACCTCTTGGGTTGCGACTTCCTGCTCTTTAGAGCGTCATCCAGACTCTTTTTAGCTAAAAGAGCCCTAGTCACTAGTTCAGACAATACCTTTTCCTCGAATAGTGATACCCTACTACGAATAGCCGGGCATAATTCTCTCTATAAAAGGACCACCTTGTTCTCCTCGTCAGGAACATATTGTGGCATAAAACGGGACAACCCAGTAAACTTTGCCTCGTACTCTGTCACGGTCAAACTCTTTTGTTACAGCATGAGGAACTCTACTTGCTTTTGTTTTTTGATCGCCACAGGATAATACCTATCATCAAACAATGCTAGAAATTTTGTTCAGACAAGTTCTTGTTCATTTCCTTCATATTGGAATTTCACCATACGCCACCAATACTCTGCTTATCCTTCTAAGACGTATGTTACCAAAGACACCTTATGGTCGTCAATGCAACCTAATCTTTTAAAGAGTTTCTCCATGCGAAGCTTCCACGCTTCAGCATCATCGGGGTTGGTTGACCCCTTGAAGGTCGAAGGATGAGCCTTCAAAAATTTCTCGAATACAGAGCCCTTATCCAAGCTCATAGATTTGTCAGTACCATCTATTCTCGATTGAGATTGACTAAGGATCAATTGCTACGCAAGATCATGTACATAAGCTAATGTTTCATCTACGGAAATAAAAAATTCATAATTGAAAAGAACTCTAGGAATCCAGACCTCTACAAATGATGATATGATGCATAACATGTTACTTATGAACTTATGCTCTGATCCCAACTTCTCACACTCAAAATTTTGGAAAGGTGACCGGCCATGAATTAAGGGCCTTAGCCCAACTAATCCAAGAAAAATCTAAGAAATGCTTAATCAATTATTAGCTAACCATATGCTAATACAATATTAATTTCAATGGATTTAAACAATTTAAGATCTGATTTCATAAATGTGGGTCAAACCACCCAATCGTTTCAATATAATGTCTCAACAGTTCATAGTCAATCTTTTTAATTCTATTTAAATGTAGAAGCAATAATAAATTAATTATACTTTGAATGCGGAAGCAATATATAAATGTATAAATGCATGTCATAGAGGTCTTTATCCTTGGATCCCTTGAATAAGTCGAGTCCATCATCAAGCTTCTCCTTTGATTACCTAAAATATTTTAATTTTACTACATCAGCAAAGCTAGTGAATGAAATCACGTATATTACAATATAGTTCAAAATAGGGGATATGAAATAGTTTGTACATCAACATAATTATGGCAGGATATATACAGTACTATCGAAAAGAAATTATTCAACTCATTATTTCATTTTATTACCTCATATCAGGATCTTGATTCATTAATTCATATCTTTTCATCTCTTATCATAATATTATAGATAATTTAATCTCATCTCATAATCTTATAGATCATTTCATCTCATATAGTAATCATATAGATCATTTCACATCATTTCATTTCATATAATATCATAATCTTATAGAATTGTAGTTTTCTTTCATTTCGTCTCGTTATCAATTCACGAGTCACCAACAAATCAAAAATTCCTTTGGTCCCATTTCTTAATGAGTCGTCAAGAATTCACATAGTATAATCGTTTGGCCCCGTATATGGGTCGCCAAAAAATTTCATTCATTTGGTAACTTTACCAAGACATCTCTTCAGACATTATGTCTGTATCACATTATTTGGTCCCATTTACAGGTCACCAAGATATCACATCCATTTGGTAACATTACATTAAATACCAATACATCTTATTCATTTGGTAACATTACCAGAATTACAAAGACATCTCATCAGACGATAAGTCTGTATCTCATCATTTGGTCACATCAACGGTTCACCAAGAAATTCCATTCATTTAGTAACTTTATACGAGTTACTAAGACTTCTTATTCATTTGGTAACATCACATGAGTTGCCAAGATATCACATTAGGTTTGTATCAATTCATATACTTCCCATTTACAATATAGGATGTCAATATATTAATAAAAATCTTCTTCTAACACTTTTCATGATGTATTTCATAACGCTATTCATAATACTTGTCATTACTCATTTCATTACACTTTTGATAACACATTTCATACACTTTTCATTATACCTTTCATAAGTCTTTTCATAGCATAGTTCATAACTCTTTTCTTGATATATTTCATATCGCAATTCATAATACTTTTTATACAATATTATGTTAAAGGTATTTAAACCATAACTACTTCATTTTCAAAGATATTTGGAAAACATTAAGTTTTATTGCAAGTATGTACAATTAATCCATTCATCAGTAAAATAGTTCTACCATGATTTTGAAAGAAAATGATTTAACATTATTTAAAGCATTCGCACATTTACTTCATCTTTTCATCAAGTTTGAGGATATGGGGAATTTAATGAAAGTACGTAGTGTGAGAACCACTGACCTGAGGTCCACGCCAAGCTCAAAAGAAATAGAATGTACTCAACGATTTGTATGTCAACCTGTATAGGTGGCATAATTCATCACAATCTAATAAAACAATTAATCTATTTAATTTTATCCAAACGGACCCTTCCCAACTATTAAAGGTTTCATTCTTAGCTTATGATGTTAATTAAATCATTAATTAACTTATCTCATCTTTTAAATTAATGCCAAACAGAGCTTAAGCCCTTAAGAATTCATTTCAGCAATTTATACAATATTTTTCAGGTGATGGGTCGATCCAGAGGGTCAATGAGTAGACCTAAAGGTGTTACAGAGGACTTTGTGTCGACACAGCAAGGCTGTGAGTCGATCCAAAGACAAAAAGGTTACTATGAGTCAACACCAGAGGCTTCTGAGTCTACCCAAAGGCATAAAAGGCACAATGAGTCGACACCAGGGGCTTTTAGCTCGATCCAAAGGTGAAACAGATCACTTTGAGTCGACACCAGGAGCAGTTGTGTTCACCCAAGAAGGGTTCTGGTCATCCTAAGGCCACCTGAGTCAACCCAAGAGGGGTTTGGGTCGACCCCAAGGCAAAATAGGCACCAATGAGTCGACACCATGGGTTGGTGGATCGACCCATCGGCTCAAGGCTGGCTCCGTGCGAACGCCTTTCAATTCCCATTCGGACGAAAAGAGGCAGAGCCTCCAGAATTGGCATCCAGCATGTGTGAGTTGACCCAACCATCAAAGGGGGTCGACCCAAGGTTGGGACAACCACTGATGGCTGCTGTAACATCGTTCTTCCATGGTTTTTATTCATTCACTCCTTCATTAATCATCATCTAAGGTATTTTATCATGTTTCCTTGCATTCTAGAGGGTTCTAAACATCTTATAGTGAAAGAGTTCATGATATCTTCATACTTGGATTCGAATATATATATATATATATATATATATATTAATTAACTGTTACATATATATATATATATCTTAATACATTGTTATGTATATATATGTAAATTATATGATTTTGGATCTCTAGTTCCAGTGATGTAACATTGTATTTTCATATTTGATTACTTGATTGATGGGTTAAATCTTCAAACTACCATCCATAATACGACGATATAAACATGTATATATATATGATCTACTGTAGGTTTCAGACTAAAATAGGGGTGCTGATTTTACCAGAAATCACTGAATAGTGATGAGAACGAGAACGACGATAATGGTGGTGGTTACTGCGATCAATGCTAACGGTGATTGCAGGGATAGCTGTGATGGTTCTTCCACAGTGCTGGTGTGCGAATAGAGAGAGATCAATTGAACGAGAGAGCGAGATCGATTGAAGAAGAGAGTACAGAGAGATGAGTTGGCTTCGGGAGAGGGATCCCATATAAGATAGGAGGAAACCATGAAATCAGGGATTGGATCCTTGATTTTCCTCCTTGATTCCTTGAACCATCTCCTTAAAATAAGGAAGCCGATTTGACCCTTTTCTTTTTAAAAAGAATTTGCCAAGCTGACACACAGCTATCATTCCCTCCCTTTTCTTTATTTCTTTTATCTTTCCTTTTTGTCTTCATTCTTTCTTTATTTCTTTATTCCTTTTTATTTCTTCTGCCTTATTAGTTTAATGATAATAACAACTTAATTTAGTTTTATCTTATTTATAAATTATTAAGAATCTTTTATTATATTATTCAATTTATGTTTTTCATTTAGTTAGTTTATTAATAATTTAATTAATTAAATTATTGAATTAATA